>JBBYHL010079641.1:0-12273 GCA_038381835.1 Adansonia madagascariensis | reverse complement strand
AAAAATTGAAAATTAAAAATAATTTATTATTGAAATCAAAAATTGAGTTTAAAAAAAATTAAGGATTTAAAAAATAATCTTAATGATTCTAAGCTAAAATTTGACATTTTAGAGAAAGTCAATTTATGATTTGAAAGAGAAAATTGAACGCTTGAAACATGAAAAGAAACTTATTTTAGAAAAATTCTTTCAAATGAATAAGATAGCTTCACACATTGCAAAGATTATGGTTATACTATTCATACTTGTCCTCTTAAGAAAAAGATAAAATTTAAAGTTAAGTAAGAATAGGTTCCTAAAGCTATAAAGGACTTAGTAACTAAACTTCAAGGACCTATAGCAATTTAGGTACCAAAATGCATGTGAAAGTCTCATGTAGATATGTTGGAGCAATAAGAAGCAAAGCAAGTTGATTAGATACTCTAGACACAAAAAGGGATGATAGGTAACCTTATTGATTATGCATTAAACTTATTGATTATGCATTTTGCATGCCTATTCATGTTATATATATGGATGTATATATGCTTATGTACATATAATGCCTTAATGAAAAATATTTTTATGAAATATTGGTTTAAAGCAAAATAATTGTAATGAAAATTACATGTTTTGCATCTTGATTGCATAAGAGCTTGATTGAATTTACATTTGATGTTTTAGTGCTTAATGATGATATGTTTAATTGATTTGTAAATGATGTTATGAAGCATAAATTCAAGCATTATTTTATAAAAGGTTGATTTTAATGATTCCATGTTCTTGAGTATTTAGCAAGCTTTGTTGGATGAGTAAATTATCTGTGTATCCTTAAGGGGAGCATATAAAGCTTGCATATATGATTTGATGCCATAAACATGAGTCTAACATCTTAATGCCTCTTGGGTGCTATGTTTTTATGTTTATGAGGCTTAAGTTGGTTGAATATGTTAATTGTTTATAAAAGCATTCTTAAAGAAGTTTCATACATATTGCATATGTTTATAAACTTGTACCATGGGTTTTGAATGAAAAATCACATGTTTCAAAGATTTAAAGTTGCAAATTGCCTGAGCTCAATGTATAACTTGACCAATATGTTAAATACTTCAATCTTTGTGTTAAAAGTAGTTTTGATTCATACTTTTGATCATTCATATGAGTTTTGAAATGTCCTAAATCAAAGATTTACCCTAGAACTTCATATCATAGGTTTTGGAAGTGAAAATCACATGTTTCTCTAAGGATTTTTTGAAATATTTTAAGAATGTATTTGATATCTTGCTCTTTATATCGATAAATTTTCATACAAACCCAGAAAACTTAGATTTTCCTAGATGTATCAATAGGCACCTTAATGATAGATACCATTAATGCATTTTGGGCAATTTCATGCTACTTTGGTCCACAAATGCATATTTGATCATTTTAATGGGTTTTTACTATGCTTCACTTTTAACATTCATAATTATGGTTAAAATCATTTGTACTCAATAGATGTAGACATTAACATATCTTTAATGAGTTCATCATAAATCAAATGCATGATCTAAATCCTTATAATTGGTTCATGATGCTTATATTTATAAAATGATTTTTGTGCTTAATTTGAATATTTTTCTTTTTGAAATAACAATTGGTACTATTTGTGCTATCTATGATTAATTGGCCTCAAAACATTTTCTTTCATTAACAATTGGTATTAGTTACACTTAATAAAAATCTTATTTACCAACAAGTGGTATCAAATTGTTTTTCTTTCAAAATTTATTCTTATTGGAAACAATTTTAAATTTTCTTTTCTGATATATATGTATAAATTTATTTCTTTTATTACATTTGATATATTAGTGCTACAAATAAATCTCTTTGTAAAAAATTTTCTAAGCTTATGCAAGGTAAATTTAAAGTGAGCATGATAGAAGACATTTTTTGGGGACTCTAAGTAAAGCAATCTAAAATTGACATCTTCATTAATCAAACAAAATATACAAAAGAGTTGCTCTAGAGGTTCAACATGGATGAAACAAAGCCTTACTTCACACCTATGAATACTCTAATAAAGCTTGAAAAAGATGAAAAAATGTCTTTTTTGAAGTATTATAAAGTTTATTGAAATAAAGCTTTTCATGGAAAGATAAACACTTTCACAAAGAAATAAACAAAGCATGCAACATCTTCAAATCAAGCCAAAACCACAAGAGAATACTTAAACACTTAGACCTGATCTTTAAAGTCTAGATGAGTGTATCCAAAATACTTGGTAAGGTTGAGGCATTTATTAAACTAATTCAATTTAATTATTATCACTTAGCATTAAGTTTAGTAAAATGCATAAGCTTATAATTAACAATTGATATCATAGCATGTTATCTGTGCATGAATCGTTTGCATAAACATCTTTAAACGTGCCTTGAGTTGAGTACTTTTTATCTCTTGTTTTAACAGTTGGTTTCAACAATTAGTATCCTATATCTTTGTTATGCCTTGACTCTTAGTTTAAAATGCTTATGATTAATCTTTATACATGTTCATTGATTAAGATAAACCATCTATTACTATAATTGAAATATACTACTTTGTAATGACATGTTGTAGTTACATATTGGAACCTTATGCATAAACACTTGGTATATTCTCTTATGAAAATGAATTGCATAATGATTTATGTTTAAACTTGCTCACATGATTTTAATGGAAATTTCTTCTATTCTATGCTTTACTTGACAAATGTTTTTCAAACTTTCAATGTGGTTCAATTGATTCATTACAAGTAGTATGCATATGTACTACAAATTTCAATAATAGGCATCAATTATGCATATAGACAATAATTAGAGTTTATTGGCATGTCTTCTATACTTATAATCTTATTTGTGCTTAAAAGTTACAAATGAATACATGAAATTTGAACTACAAATGATCTTCGATGCTTATATTTTTCACCTAACAGTTGGTATATGTGTAGTTTTTATGAATTCTTGCTTGACTTAACACCCTTAGCTTTGAATTAATCTACCTTTTTGACGTAACAAAAAAAGAAAGAATTGCTTGTTTTAATTGTGTATCTATACAAAAGCAAAATAGGGAGAATTATTTCATATGTATCCATATTGATTACATCTTATACGTATGAAATGATTTATGTTGGTTTATATATTATGGCTTAATATAACCTTGTTTACCATTGCCAAGTTTTACAAAAGCATTTTATAAAAATCTCCATATCTTCTTTATTGGAAGTCTTTAAATGTTTAAGGAGGAAGTTTTAACAAGAAAATTTTTCTCAAGTTTTCTTGCATTAAAAAAGGAGAGATTGTTAGTACCAACTTTGAATTAATTATGGTCTTTATAGAGGAACTTTTAATTAAATTGGCTTGTGGTCGATTATTTCTAGTGTTTTCATTTAATTAGATTGAGAACATATTGGAAATTATTATGTTGATTCAGGCCTTATATTTTCTCAAGAATACTTTTTCAAATGTATATTGATACTAAAGAATATGTTTCAGATTTGTTTAAGTAAGTTTCAAGCAAAGAAAAACCATTTTACAAAGTATTTTCAATGAATGTATCGATACAAGTATGAAAGTATCAATACTATGCTTGAAACTTTTGGATGTATTGATACCAATGACAATGTATCAATATAGCTTGGCGAGCATTGATACACACCTTGCATATATCGATACAATGCTCGTTAATAGCTAAGTTTTTCTGAAACCCTTAAATGTATCAATACAAATGTCTTTGTATTGATACCACACTTATGTATCGATGCACAAGTTCCTTGTATCTATACCACGCCCTTTAACGATTAGTTTTTCAAATAATGTATCGATACCTCATTGGTTGTATTGAGACTGGAGGAGCATATTTGAATGTTAACTTGAAATTATGAAGGCTACAACAGCTCTATACCTTAGTCAATAATGCCCAACATTTATATAACATTTCCAAGCTATGAATAAGCTTCACCAGCATTCCCAAGGGTAAGAATCAAGAATAGAGAAAGTCTATAGCCAAATTATTCATCTCTCTAAGCTTTAAGTTAGTTCAAATTATGTAAAGAATTAATTCTTCCTATCATCTTTTTATTACTTCTATCATATCGACATATTCATCACTTCTTGAGCTCAAACTTGTAAAGACTCACCTTTCTAGAGATTCTTCTTTGTTTACACCTAAATCCTTCTATAAAAGGGATGTTACTACCTTAGCCATAAAAAAGTAAAAAGATTATTATCTTGTCCTCGAAAGATAGACAGGATAGAGGTTATATCTAAGCTAAAAAAAGTAAGGGGAAGAGGTTTCTATCTACGCCTTTAAAAGATAAAGAGTTGTAAAGGTTATAGTTTGTATTTGAAAAGTATAAATTCAAAAATAGTGAATTGAGAACTCCTAAGTAAGTGAGGCCAAGGGAGAGGACATAGGTATTGAAGTCAAACCTTTATAAATTTGATTGTATTTGCTTCTCTTTCCCTTATCTTTTACTATTCATTATTCGTTATCTTGTTTATTTAAGTTCTTCATTGAATTTCTCATTTTACATACTCAGTTTTTATTTACACGAAGTTTTTTGAGAAATCAATTCATGCCCCTTCTTAATTTCATTCATCACATTAGAGCTAATAATAATTAAAGGAAATTTAATGAATAAAATCAACAGTTATTACAAATGAAAGGATAAAAGACAAGTTGTACTAAACGCTTCAATAATTTGAAAAAAATAAGAAAGATAGCAAAATCTTTTTTTCCAAAAATATGGCAATTAATGAAAAATCAAATCTTAAAAAGCAAGATTTAACTATTGTACCGTTTCAAAGAAAGTGTCATATAAAACAATAAAAAAAGAACTAAAGAAAACTAGTGAATAAAAACAACAATTGTTAGAAAAACCAAAGAATTAATTCTTTTAAAATTTTTATATATAATATACATATACACCCTAAAACTCAAAATGTAGATAACATGAAACATTGATAACCATAAATATACAAAACTTTTAGTACTGCAAGAATGGGATGCAAAACATAAGGCAAGTTCCATATTTAGATATCAAAACCAAGGTTTTATCGAAATATTAAAAAACTATATATCTAAATGTTTCCTGTCATAGGTATTGCTATAGTAAAAATTAAGTTATTTTAATAAGTCGAAAAAAGGCACAAATTTGCTTTGAAAAAAACACAAAATAAAGCCATGAACTCACATTATCATTAGAAATACAAATGAAAAAAACTAGAAAAGAAAACTATAAGAATACAAATAGATCAAAAAGAAAAAAATCAAACGTTAAAGTGGTTACAAACTCATTGGATTATAATAATTAACAGGCAATGAAAAACACAAATTAGAGAAATATCAAATTAAATAAACTCAACAATTACACAATGCAAAACAATTATTTATATGTTATGTTAAAATTAATATAAAGGATCACCAATAATCTTTGTCAAGAAATAAATACTAAAACCCTACCATAACTACAAATATTACACAAACTATTTTAATGATCACTTACAACTGCATACTCAAGTCTACTTTTGGACTAATTAAGGCTGCTTCAAAAGTCATGTTAAATTAATTTTGGTTCATATAACATCTAATTACCAATTAAAGTAGAAAAGGAAGAAATGAAAATAAACATAGTCGAATCCTAATTTAAGTGAATTTACAATATTAATTAAATGTATGAACATTACACCTTACTATCTATAAAATGAATATATTAAAACACTTGGTTGCAACGATTTAACAATTGTAAAAAAAAAAAAAAAAGCAATTTTAGTTGATTAGAAGCATCAAAATACTATATTAACTAATTGACCTTATTAAAATTAAAAGCAAAGCTAAACAAATACGTGCAAGTATAAAAAAGGGAAAAAAAACTCTTTAGACTAAAAACCAAGATGATTCAAAAAACAAGAACTAAAAGAAAAACAAACAACAAAATATGTCATAATAGGTTTAGAATTTTTCACTTTATTTTCACTTTCTCATAGCTTTGCTTTTTATTTCTTTTCTCCATTGATGCAAAATTAAAATATATTTATAGAAAAATATTTCAAAGGGAAATTTGGGATCCTTTCATTAAATTTAGATCACATTTTTTTATAAAAATTGAGAAGAAAAAATAATGAACTTTTTTCTCTTTTTTTTTCTAGACTTCTTTTTTCTTTAATCCTTTTTGTAGTTATTTCACTGAAATCCATAAAAATAATCACAAAAATAAATTAAAATTCGTTAATACAAAAAAAAATCTAAATTAAAATTGGCAAAAATGAACAAAATAATAATAAAAAAACTAGCTCACTTGTTTTAAATGTTGTTCCATGAATGATCTGGTTCAATTGTCTTTTTTATCCTATCTTTGCCATTCCTGCTTGTCGAACTTTCAGCTTGCTCAGATCCAACTATGGCTAGCTATTTGAATGGATGTGAATAATCTAAAACATGTAGGGACCATGCATTTTTTAACGAAAGAACTCGAGAAAAAAGATCAAATCCATCAACGAGAGATAAAAAGTACCTTGTTATGACTGGAAAAAAATCTCAATCGCGTTGAATCTAATCAACAATAGAAGTAATTTAAAAAACCATAAAAGATCTCGCTAGTCAAACATTGTCAAATTTGATCTTGCACCAAATTGGCATGGCCAAAGCCTTCTCCTTTCTCTTCCTTCCTATTTCCATTTTTTTTTTCTTTTCAAAATGAATCAGCCAAACTTGAGGTGTTTGACAAAAGAAAAAGGAAAAAAAAGAAAAATACATGAAATTGAATAAAGGAAAAAATAAATATGAGAAATGAAAATATGAAAGATTAGGCAAAAAATCTTCTACAGTAAGACTTGACAAGTCTTTCACACTAAGATTTAGCAAGAGCATGAGAAACAAAATATGAAAGAAAGAAAGAAAAAGAAAAGATAGGAGAGAGAAGATTTGTCATATAAGTCAGTAAAGAAGGAAAAAAAATGAAGAGTACAGCCTATAAAGCTAAACGATGTTGTTGTCTAAACTGAATATTAATATTTTTACCACGTTTCCATAAAAAAGGTGACATGGATGGCAAATAATAATTGTATAAATTTCTTTGACAAATAATTAAATGCTAATGTAAATGGAGGAGATAGTTTTTCAGTTCTCCACCTCTAATTATATCTTTTCAAAGCACTGTACAATGTTTATGTTGGAGGTTGAATGAAAAGCTCCCACTTCCCTTCTTATCTAGTTGAGTAATTTGACATTTGTTATAAACATCAATCAATACAAGGCTTTTACGTCACTCATATGATATTTAGCAACATATGACAAATGCCATAGTATGTGTTTTTCTTTTTCAATAGAATTAATAAATTATTGATAATTTTTCCATTATATCCATGGAAAGCTAAAGTTATGCAACTGGTACTCTTAAGACATATATAAGCTATTGCAATTTATTTGGGGGCTCTCGGGCAATAAAGTGACAAACTCTCTTTCTCAAACTCTTTCTGTAAGTCTCTTCGTTTCAATTTCTTTTTCTATCTTGTTGTTTCAGGTTTAGGTTATTTAGGTTTAGGATTGTTCTAAGCTTAAATCATTCGAATTTTGACCATTTAGGTTTCCAATTTTAAAGATTTTAGTTTATAACTTTTTTATTTAATTTAGACAAATTTCAATTTGAGTTTTTTCATACCAATTTTAGGATTTAGGTTCATCTGACTGCCTTTATATTTACATATCATGTAAGGATAAGTATCCTCACTAGCTTACTCACTCTCTCATGCTCTCAGTCTCTCTTTCCCCTAAAAAACTCTTTCCCCTTAATCGACTAAACATCATATTGACTTAAGTATATGCAAGGTCCATGACCATTCTATGCTTCAGATCCGTTCCTATTTAATGTTTGCAATTGAATCTAGCGCCATCCTAAAAGACCTCAAATACATACCAATTCAAATAAATAAAATTAATTAAACAATTTCTTAAATATGATAAATACAATGAAATTCCGAAATAAAAAAAATACATCTTCACTAAAATTTATTATGCAAAATTTATAATGATTAGTGGTCAGTGTACGCCTATTTCACGGATGAGAGATGATGGATTTGGAAGGGCTACAATTGCCAATAAAGCGCTAATGGCAGCCACAACAGACCCCAACATAAATACTGGTTGGTTCCCGCCCCCAAATGCTGCATCCAATGGTCCACTAACGACTGATATGAACATCTGTCAGAGATTTCCCAAATTAAACCAGTTAATTTTATATATTTGTGAATATGGTTATCGACAGGAAAAAAACAATGTTATAATTAAATTTCTTAAAAGGAAAATTATCAAATTCATGTTAAAAGGACATAAAAATAAAGAGTTTGCTAATAAATACACTTATTGTAAAATTCTTTTAAATTTACTAGTGAGTTTAAAAACTGTTATATGTTTTATTTTTTAATTAATTTTTTATTTTTTATTAACCTTAAGGATATTTTTTTCACTTTGCTAACGTTACTTGTAAACTTTAATTATTCTAATGTCAAAAATATGATAACTTTTCTAGAAATTATTTCCCGATTTAGCTTAATTCTGCTCGCATTTCTCCCTAAAGGGAATCTAATCTAATGCAAGGTAAATGATTATAGGAATTTTTACCTGTGCGATAACTATTGACAAATTTAGCACTCCCAAAAAAAGCCCTACAATTACAATTTTAGAGCACGAAAATTAATTATTAGAAAACAGAAATGATAGCTAGCTTAATATATTACAAGCATAGCCACCAAGACAAGCTATAATCAACAAGTAGCAACAACTACCTTGACCACCGCCAGCGATCGAGCAATAGATGGATGCCAAGGCGAATGGAATGCTGTAAGTTACCTGCATAAAACAACACAATAAAATATTATTATCAGAGTATATATTTTGGTTATATATATATAGAGAGAGAGAGAGACACACATATATCTTTGATACTTAATTTCCAAGCCCACCTTTGATAGGCGACTTATATTAATTATATATATATATATATATATATGTAAGAAAAGGTTTAACAGAAATCAAAATATAACAAGTCTAACTCCAAATTGAGACATAAAATTGTGTTCTTCCTAATTAAGGGTTTCTTTAATTGGTGCAATATTGTTTAAGATCACATTTTTTTGTATTATTTTGTCTAAAATATCGTAGTTGATATACAGTTAATGTTATAATTTTAATTCATTTAAAAAGAATTTAATCAATTGAATAATCTTAAAAAGACACTTAAAAATAATCTTATTCATCATTTGGGTGGCCTCACATACCTAAAGTTTGACCGACCTTAAGCATTCAACAAAAATTTTCGAATCAAAATCTAGTTCCAAAAATAAAGTGTTGCATTGATAAGAAGTTTTCTTAATTATTTTTTACTTTTAAGCATATTTACAAAATTAAATATTAATATAAATTATATTAGTATTTAATAATATAGGCTTAAGCAAGGGATGGCAAAGCTCAAGCTGCAGCTTAACATTTATTGGTACGAACTGGATCCAATACATAAGTATCTCTGCTTATGACACTTATTAACACAATTTTAAAACCAATTCTATTACTTTTGTCTTTTTACTGTTATTTCTATCTTTCCTTTTCAAATTAAATGAATAAATTTTTAGTAAAAGATGGAAAATTAATACACATTTATGTAAAGAGTAGAGAAGTGACATGGGAATAGAAACTAACCGCTAGCGGAACACCCAATAATCCAAACACAGCCAAGGCAGAGTTTTTGATGTTGCTTGGAGGAGCCACGATTGGAGGTCCATTTGAAGCTCGCCAAGTCTCAGCAACGTTGGCGATCCACGCCGTCCCAGCCAAGCATGCAGCCAAAATGAAGTTCACTACACCCCACAAATTGTTTACCCCACCAATCAAGTGACTAATAGGCTCCAATCCCAATGAAGCAAACCCTAACGCAATTGAGTTAATCATCAAACCTAAAGCACCTGCACACACGCCATCATTGTACAATTTTTCTTGACTTGCGGTTCCCCCCACATTCCCTCCGTAAACCTCCCTTCCCATCCAGTCAGTATCATACAACATGAATGGAAACCAGGCAATCCAATTAAGGAGAGTGACAAAAAGTAAGATCCACATTGGTTTCTTCAAGGTCATGAATGACGTCAACACCTCCCTAAAGAAAGGCTTAAATGACTTTCTTTCCTCTTCATTTAAAACAACATCCTTGCTCGTTAATGGCGTCTCCTTCACGATTACAATTGCGGTTGTCGTCACCGACAAGAGTAAAATAATATCAATAATGAAGCAACTTTTGAGGTTTGCACAGTAAACATCACAGGCAATAGTTTTTGTGAAAGGAAAGATTTTGTGGAGATTTGAGTAGGAAACAGCTGCGTAACCCAAAATATTTCCAACACCCATGAAAAAGGAGTACCATCCATTGGAAATTCTGATTCTTTTATGATCATTTGCGGAAAGGTCAGCAAGGAAAGCACGGCATGGACCTTGTAACATGTTGTTACCTACATCTAGAATCCAAAAACCTGAAACGAAGACAGCAACCGCTCTTGGCTTTGTGAATTTTTCCAATGAATCACCAGCTAGGTGGCCTATGTCTTTGGCGAAGCCAATGAGGAAAACAGCCAAAGCAACCAAAAATGCTCCACCAGCAATATAGGGTCGACGACGACCGAAGCGAGAAGTGCTACGATCACTGTTGTAACCTACAATAGGTTGAACAAGGAGGCCAGAGATGGGGCCACAAAGCCAAATAAAAGCAACCCAAACGTGAGTGACACCGAGGGTTTGAACATAAGGGGTTAGAAGAGCAAGTTGTAGAGCCCATCCGAACTGGAGCGCTGCGGCTATGGCTGCAACCACTATAATACTCCATAACGGGCTTAGGGCTTCTCCAGCTCCTGTCTCCATGTCATAGCTATTCAGAATCTATCTGATCTGTGATCCACTTTATAAGAAAAGATAAACGAGCAGCTGTTATTGACTGGCGCGATCAGGGCTTGTATAATATTTGACACATTTTCGAGTGCAGGGAATTGAATCTTAAATAGTTAACATGTGTTCCTAAAAATATTAAATCTTTGGTAAGTTTGAGTGTAATATTTCTAAAGAAAGCTATTTACGACGTGGCCGAAAGAAAGAAACATTGATATTTATCTCTTTTAGCTTTTTAATTGGTTTCCCTATATTTTATCCGTAAAACAAATATCTATTTATGGTTGAATGGTTGTTATTATTAAGACATGAAATGCACTTGACAGGAAAATTTTAGTATCAGGTCGTTAACTTAAGTTAAAGTAAGTCGTTAGATAGATATTTAATCCAAGCCATTGAAAATATTAAAAAATAAATTGAATAACCACTAAAAAAAGTCATATGCTTCGTGAAGAGAATATGTTGTGTGAAAAAATTTTCAAACCCTAAAATTCAAAAACCCTCCCAATTTTGCCTCTAAAATCAAAACCCAAATTTAGGTATTCTTTACAGCCGCCTCTCATTCATCACTTTCATACCCTCTTCAATTGCTCGATCGACCACAACCCTAAATTATTTCTCGATTGGCAAGATTATCTTGGAAAAAATTGGATTGTTGGTTGAAGAAGTTCTTCAGAGCCATGTCGAAGCATTTTAAGCAACAAGATCACGAGCAAGACCAAAATGGATGAGCTAGGGCATAGGTAAATGGTATTTCAGATCACGACCTAGGACCAGAATAATCAAAGTTGAAAGCTTATCATTATTATCTTAGAACTTCAAATTTCAGATTTTTGAGCAGTCTTATTTTCTCTATCGATTTGCTTCTCTAAAAATCAAATCCGAAAAAAAGCAAAAAAAAAAATCAAAGCCACACCCAAACCCTAACCTGATCCTCTAACCCAAAATAATCAGCTTCTTTAGTCAACACTCTGAATTTGAAATAGTGTCGACCTTTAGTTTATAGCAGCTCGATAAAACAGTAAACCTCCATAAAAGGTACAAACCCATTTTTCCCTTTTTAATTTTTTAGGGTAACTTTAGATAAAAAATAAAGAATTAGTTTGATTTATTATCGTTGCGTCTTTAAAGTCCATCAGCTTGTTGTTTACTATTTAAGAAATGTTTAAATAGTAGAATTTTTAAAAATTTTATCATAGCTGTTTGAGATGATGTATGGAGTTGAAGTTACTGATTTTTTGAATTAGTGTGATTTATATGTTTGAGAAGATGTTTGTTAAATTTTTTTCAATTTCTAAAAAATATATATTTGAATGCTTAAAGGTTCCCCAATTTTGACCTCTCAGATAT
>JBBYHL010079534.1:0-36680 GCA_038381835.1 Adansonia madagascariensis | reverse complement strand
GATATTTATATAGAAATAATGGATACATTCACCATTTTAAGTCGGGCTGGTTAGGATTCGTATCTGAGCCATGTTGCGACAAAGAGTTACAACTTATAGCTTATTAAGGAGATTCAAATTATGAACATCTTAGATTATGGTTAACGACTATAGTCTCGATGAAATAATGGGGACAATCATTAAAGTTGTAAAACTTTACTTAATGATTGAAATCGCAAATTAGCGACTACAAAATATATTGGTTCATAATGGATATAAACACAACATGACTAATAGACTATCATTAAGTAGCATACGTGATGCTAATAAGTTTTTATAGGCTAGACTCCACTGACCAATTCCACAATATTGAAATTGTCTTAATACTATTTGCTAGGCATATCAGAGAATTACCCACTAAGTCAAAGGTAGTCCCTTAAACTCTAAAAGGAGCAAGTAACTATTTATGCTCATGAAATCATCTGAAACCTTAAAGAATTATTCTATAAGGATAATCATAATCAGAGGTTTGACATCGCTAAGGAATTATTCCTAAGCAAGATGTCAAAATGTAGCCTAATTAGGCCTCATATGATAGGATGCATTTCAAAACCTGAATAGTTTAGATAGATCATGATCCATGCATTGTCCATGTACTTTCTTTTAAAGATAGACAATGGAAATGATAAGGAAATATGCCAACATAGTGGATAGTTAGATTACTAAAGTAAAGATTGCAAGGAAAATTTTAATAAATTAAACTAGGAAACCTACAGAAGTTTTAATATTAGATATAAACTATGATTAAGTCACTTCTCTTGGTACATGATACCTAGAAGCCGGTGCTTAAATATATATATATGACATATTGTAAGGCCCATATGAAAGGAGTAGTGAAAATGGACCATAGGTTATGGCAACCTTGTTGATGCTGATCAAAGTTTGCCCTTAATGTTCTTGAAACATAATCATAATTTTTTTTGTAAACATAAGATGCTTATTTTGGCAGTTACATACCAATTGAGGATGATTGCTAGCATTTGATGCAGAGCTTAGATTTAGTCTTCAATAAATAAATCATTAATCAAAGACTTTGTTCTATGCTATGGTCACATTTTCTCAAACATACAACTTACGATGGTATTAAAAATACTAAATGATCTATAACTTATAAGATTCAAAAATAACTTTTGAATCTAATTCCTTTGAAATATGCACGTGTATGATTTAGTGGGAGGCATTTATGATTCTTTAAACATTAAAAATCATAATTGACTTGACCAAGAACCCTGGAGCCATTATCGCTTAGGCCTAGGAGTCCATTTATAAACTGATAAACAGAGGCTGGGAGTACTCTGCTCAAGGGGATCCAAGGTTTCTGGTCGAAGAAGATTCCTATTAGCCCTTCGTCCATGCACACCATTGTCTAAACAAGATTGGGTTCCCTGTGCCAGAACAGAACTTCATGTCTTCTTCTTAGTTGTGACCATTGCTGACCTCGCCTGCAGCTTCTAACTACTTTAGTGTGGAGCTTGCTATTTAACTTTTTGAAGTAACCCAATGATCCGAAGAAAGACATCTTATGAATACTCAAAAACCAAGTTATAAGCAAAAGGTCCTGACCTCAAAGACTGAACAAAGTAAGTGTCAGCTACATCGGGGGATGTTAAAAATGCAATTATTTGGAAAGTGTTCCAAACTAGAAAAGATTGCATGTTTATACCTTAAAATTCATAAATAAACATTTTTGTTTAGGCTCACAAAAAGAGTTACATTTGGATCATTAGATTATAAGCTAATAAAAGATTCTTATAGTTGCCAAAGTAACAACTGAGCCATATGATTAGAATTTGGGTGTCATTGTGATCCAGGTGGTTAATGACTTTGATAATGAGGTTATCATGATTGTAACCGAAACATATTCTCGCAATAGTACTAAAAGCTTTGTCTAAGTTAAGGCACAATTGCTAATCAAAAGAGTTTGGCATTGGATGTGTTAGCTATTGGCTTTGTGCAAGTGGAAGATGTTAGTATATGCCCTAGAGCCAATCAACTTGTATGAGGCATATTAGTTAATAATCCAAGCCAATCACATTAGTGAATGATTCAAGGTTTTCCTTTATGTTAGTGGCATGATTGACGCTCATGCAAACACTAATTAGATGAAGACCATGAAACACATTGGCCTTGCAAAGTTAGTAATGAGTTATGACAATGAGATTCTTATGTATCAAAGTCTTGTTTCTAAAAGCACTAATTGTCAAGTCAAGGGAGTTTAGTTGTGAAGTACTCTAAGTTAGGCTTGCTAATAGGCTAGGCTCATGGAATAACTATTCTTGGTGTGCTACTAGGCAGAATTATTAATAAGTTACTACAAGGCCCAATCTTGGACAAGCAAATTAAATTAGTTTTAATTAAGCTCAAAAAAATATTCCAAAGTGGCGCTACCTTCTTATATGTTAGTAATAGGCTCAGTTAACTTATTAGTTAAGCCTAGCCTAATTTTAAATAAATTAATATACATTATTAGGTTGAATTGGCTGATATGAGGTCTCTAAAAGACCTTAGATGCCAATCCTTAGACTTTCTTATGGAAAATAACACAACCCTCAGCTTTTCTATGCAAGTTGGTGTAATCTTGAGTTTTTTTAATTATCTGGAATCGTTTTTTATAACAACAAAAGTAAAAAATTACTTTTCTATCGTAAAGGAATTAATTGGGATCAAAAACTAAGATTTTAAATGGTTTACTAGGATCTTGGCAAAATAGCTACTTTCGTATGGAGCTATTTTCTTCTTCCTCCTAGCATAATAAAGGTAGGAATTGTCTTCAGCCACTTTGGATCTAAACCTGTTGGCTATATATCTTATGGTTGAGGCTTAAGAAGCCTTCTTGCTAGCATCAAAGAACCATTGGACCTCATAAAGGCTCCAATAGGCATCTATGTGTATCACCGTTAGAGTAAGACAGTTATGCTGCTTGTGGCCTCAAAAGGAGATTCAAGTAATCAAGCTGTGGTTCATGTAAGGATCAGTAGAGTCAGAGTTACATGTCTCTAAGTAGGTATGATTTCTATCAAATCTATGTTTTAAATTGCTACCTGATCACATGCACATCTCTTTCTGAGATCTTAAAAAAATTTGGGTACTTCTATGTTTACTTTCAGTGCGCACGTTTAATTATGCTAAATTTTCATTTAGCATGAGCCCGAATTTTCCAATAGTTCATACCATCTTTCATAAAAGAAAAAGTGTTTTTAAAGCCATGATGTTGTATTTTTCTATCATATTTCCAAGACCAAGTAACAAGTGCCATGCGTCCATAAGAACAGCATCACATCAGACCTGATCATTATACTTTTCCCAATAGAAATAGAAACAAGGCTTCTATTTGTTACATTTCATTCATGTTTCTTAACACCCATCTCAAATTTTAAGGATTAGGGTGTGATTTTATCTTGAGCAGTAACTTGCTCACCATATTGGCAAACACAACATTAGTATAGCACTCATTGTCTACGATCATGAAACACACCTTTTCAAGCACAATGCATTTTGTTTGAGAATGTGCTTTCTTTGTGCATCGTCACTGGTTACCAAATTGGTGTTAAGTGACCTTCTAACCATAGCAATTATCTTTCATCTAACTGTTCTTTCACTCCTTCATAATTTATTTCATGCTAAAAATGTCTTCTTTTTTCTTTCTTTTTTCATCTCTTTTATCTTAATAAAAGAAATAATTCTCCTATTCAGACATTTAGAAGCGATGTGACCAAAATTTTGGCACCTGAAATATTTTCAACACATGTTGGATGATGAAGTATTAGTTGCCTTTAAATAAAGCTTAGACTTTAATGTTTCAAACTGGGATAAAACAGCCTTAGCAATGGATCATCTTTCAATGTTTGAAGAAATTGTACTTCCTATGTTAAAGAGGAACTAGATCTGCTTAAAGGTTTAGAAGCATAGTTTTTATGCCTCTTTTTTTGTCTCTTAACTTTATGAGCCAACTTACATCATTAAAGGAAAAATAATGTTGCACTTCAACATGATCAGCAATACTTTTGTTCAACCAAGTAATAAATACACAATAGTTTGTTCTTGAGTCTTATTCATATCACACAAAATTAGTAATTGCACAAAGTCTCTAATGTATTCTCCCATGCTCATATCATCTTGTTTCAATTTATTGAGATTATCATGATGAAATTGTTAATATATACATTAGAGCCAATCGGATTGGATAAGGCATATAATATTTACTAATTCAAATTGATCACTTATTTTAGTGATTCAAGGTTTTATTTCACATTAGTGGCATGATTGACAATCATGCAAACACTATTGGATGAAGCCTATGAAACACAGTGGCCTTTCAAAGTTAGTAATGAGTTACGATGATAAGATCCTTATCCATTAATGCTATGTTTTTAAAAATATTCCTTGTCATCGTATTGTCAAGATAGCGCATTGGCAATACACAAAGACTAGCATATGCTAAGCCTCCATGCATTTATGCATGCAACTCTTTGATCTCATAGAAGTTAAAGTATAGAGATACTTGGGGATAACATATTGGTGCTTGTTTTATGGAAACAAGTTCACTGAACATGGCCTATATGAGAACTCCATTTGGTATAAGTCATTCATGTGTCTATAGAATATGTTCTCATGTGCCGATCATGTATATTAGTCCTCAGACTTATGATACCAAGCCATCTCTTATGAGTAGTGTCATACTTTATTTTACCTGAAATAGGTTCACAATGGATGGATATTTAAGGTAGGGTACATTGGGTATGACATGAATCATATGGTGGATGACTGAGTGATCCATAAAGGATTCACCACTCTAAGTGACATTAAAGATATATCTCATATGTTATTGGCTTTGGTTAACTTGATAAAGTTATTGGCCATCACATGAAGAATTTAAGAGAAATTGTTTTTCTAAATTCATGAAGTTAACCAAAAGCTACAATATCTAGTATGGATTGATACATGAGTAGACACTACACCATGCTCATGATCTTTCCAAGATATTTGGTGAAAGGATCGAAGTAAACTAAGAGGCTGGTTTCTAAAAAATTTTTTAAGAGGTCATATTGACTCTTCCTGTATATCGGTTGGTCACAATGCCTTAGTAGAGGCCATTCTTGGTCTATAAATATAAATAAACTTAATTAGTAATTATACCAATTATCATTATAATGAAAGCCTATTGCGTCATAACAATAAGATGATCTATTTGACTAAAATCAGGATTTAATTAAATATGACTTAATTAAATAAAAAGTATAATAAGGAGGATTATTGAATAAGTTCAATTAAAAATAATGTAAGACAAATTATATTTATAAAATCTAAATAGAGATGTCTTAATATGGCAATAAAGATAAGAATGTCTTCTCAAGAAAATGTTTACTGTAGACATGGTTTGGGGATTTTATTAAATAAAGTCAAATAATTGTATTTGAAAAATTAAATAATTATTTGATAATTGTTGAATTAATTATTTAATATTATTCAGATGAAATAAAATTGTTTTACTTGAGTTAGAAATTTTAATTATAAATTAAATTATTTAACATATAAATTTTAAGGTTAGGCTAAAACCTTAATTATCAAGTCAATAGAGTTTAGTTATGAACTACTCCAAGTTGGGCTTTGCTAATGGCCTAAGCACATGGAATAGCTACCTTCGGTGCACATGGAATAGCTATCTTTGGTGTGCTATTGGACTAAAATATTAATAAGTTTATATTAAGGCCTAATCTTTGACAAGCTAATTAAAATAGTTTTAAATGAACTCTTGGAAAGACTCCAAAGTAGGGCCACCTTTTGAGTATGTTAGTATTGAGCGCAATTGACCCAATAATCAAGCATAAACTAGCCTGAGGTGTATTTAAATTTATTATTAAGGCTTTTTGGTTGATTAAAAGCATTAGAAAAAACCTTAGGTACCAACTTTGGACTTTTTTTAGGGATTTAGCGCAACAACTATGCCTTCACAAGTTCTCTTTGCATTTTTATGGATTTTCTAAATGTTCTTAAATCGTTCTTGACACATTAGAAAAATAGTTTTCTAGCATTAAAAGGTTAATTTCACGTAAAAGTTTTGAAATTAGCCAAATCTCGAAAGCTTGGCTTTCTTAAACTTGGTTGTACAGATTTGCATCGTAGATAATCAAAAAGTGTCTTTGATCACAACAAAATATGCAAAGTCAATTTTCTATCCTAAAGGTATCAAACATAATCAAAATAATGATTTTTGGATTCATTTGCCTTTATCTGTGAAAAATAGTTTTTTTTTACGAAGCTATTTTTTCTCCTCTTTAGCGTAAAAGGTATGGGAATTGATCCTAGATCACTTCGGATCTGAACCTATTGGCTATATACCTTTTGGTTAAGACTTGAAATGCCTTCTAGCTAGCAACTTTAAAACTATCAGACCTCATGAAGACCCCAATAGGCATCCGTGTGGATCACTGTTAGAGGCAGGGCACTTGGACTGCTTTTAGCCTCAAGAAGAGATCATAGTAATCAACCTAGCATGCGTTCATGTAGGGACTAGCATGCTTAGAGTTACAAGTCTCTAAGCAGGCATGATTTCTAATTGATCTATGTATTTAAATTGTAGTCTGATCACACGTACATGTCCTAAAGATCTTGAAGAAATCTGAGTGTTCCTTTGTTTAATTTTGCTGCGTATGTTTAATTCTGATTCAATTTTTATGCTTATATTAATATGCATGAGCCAAGGATTTCTCACAGTGGTATCTGAGCCGAGGGTTTGTAGATTACATGTGGTCTAGCATGTTGGTTTTTGGTGATAATCAATTTGATTGATTTGTGTGTTGCTTTAGTGATTTTTCAATTTTGGTAAAATTCTTGAAAAATTAGTTTTCTTTAACTTTTTAAATCTGGACAGCATATAATTTTTGGCTTTAATTTTGGTTAAAAGTGTTTACATAATTAATTAAAATTTTTTAATTCATTCATTAAAATTTTTTAATTAATTTAAATTAAAGTTTTAACTTGTTTTTAGCTTTCCAGGTTGTTTCGATGTTATTTTAATCAGTTTCTTAAAATAAAAATTAAAAAAATTGTTTTTTTAATTTTTAATTTTCTAGCATGTTAATCCATGTTTATTATCAATGTTAATTAGTTTGAAATATGTTTTTCTAATTAAAGTTGATATCAGATTCATCCGTCAATGTTTTGATGCACTAGGCTAAAATCAGAGTTGAGAATATTTCAATTCTAGGCCATAATGAGTGCACTAGGTATGCCTAAGGCCTACAGCATTGTTGTCTCTCTTCTTAGGACCTTGATGCGGCATCCATGGCAGCAAATAGTTGCTGCAAATTTGCTGTATTTTCAATGGTTTAGTTGGACAAAGACAATAGTGTTTGAATTGGTTTAGGATGGCTAAGAGACTTATGCTTAGGGCAAACTCCTATGTGGACTAAAACTCTTTGAGAAATTGTGTTCCATTAAAACTCTTACTTATTATCAAACACCTAATTATCTAATTGTATTAATTATGTTAGCATAAGGATGATTATGGACTAGACCTTAGTATGACTAGGTTATGGATGGTTGAACTTTTCTTTTAGTATTTATTTTATAAATAGGGTTTGCCAACCCCATCTTTTCTTTTAATAATGGGTTGTGAATTCTCTTTCTCACCTGGCTCCCCTCGAATGTAACTAAAGGTTTCTTACAATGATATGTAATAGTTATGTAGGACTTGTAGGTTTAGATTTAGGTTAAGATTTGAATTTACGTAAATCCAAGACATAAAAAAGATGGCACCGAAAAGAAAGGACTAAGGAGATCATCATCAAGATTAATGAAGATCTTGTATGATATCCCTAGAAATTTGACTAACTAGTGTCTTAATGGCTCAAGAAAGCTAGATAGATAAAGTCCACAATCATCTTAGTAGATTACACAAAGCAATAAGACCTAAGATAAATGATTAAATATCCTTTTTGAAATAGTATTGTTTGCGATTTAATGATTCCAAATGAGTCCAAGATGATTTTTCAAAGTTCACTGCTCCCTTTTTTTAACACTTGTTGTTGATACTGACTCAGACTCAGTTTCAAAAATTAATTACACCTAGAAAGCAATTATCTAGGATTTTTGGAATATTTGTACATAAATCCTTATCGAATTACCTTTCTAATAGTACCTTGTTTGCCATTAAAAACCATCAGGCTAAATCGAAATAAATTCAGGAAAGTGGAAAGCATAATGTTATCCCTTCTTTTTGCTGAATTTGAGAAAATTTGCTTGGATTTTCCTTAACCATCTTTTCTGGTTATTCGAATGACTCAAAATATATTCCTTATGGTGGTGTGAGTCATGATATAGGCCCCTCTAGGCTCGGATAAAAACTCAAAATTGTTTTCAAAATTAATTTCCATTTCCTATTCAAAATATTTTCCATCTTAAAATTTATTTTCTTTAAAAATATCAAAATTTTGATTTTCAAAATTCAATTAAATTTTTTCTTTTGGAAGGGATATTGCAACCCCACCTTTTTGAGGGAATTTTCCAACCTCATTTTCTTTGGGGGAATACTCCAACCTTGTCTTTAAAATACATCTAAAAGCTAAATTTTCTCTCCTCTAAGCTTCCTAGACTTTTTATCAAATTTTCCATGCCTAAGACGACAATTGAATCCAAACATGTCTCAAAATTATCAATTCGAATATTCCTCAAAAACCAAGGTCAATTAGGAGATACATTCTGATCGTCCTTCCTTTTCTTTGTTTCATGTATTCCTCTATAATGTGACTTTTATTATATTTCTTTATGTCTTACAACCCGTTTCTCTTTGTGATGATGATTTGCATTCATATTTTCAAAAAAACTCAAATTTCATTAAAACCGAGGTAATGTTTTACGTTAGTATCCCTTTAGTGCTCGATGTAGAGCATCCTTTTCTAAATCAATCCAAACCTCATTTTATCAAACCCTCCATGTTTCTCCTCTTTCTTAAGTTACATAGAGATATTAACTAAACTTTTATTATAAAAACTCAAATCTAATATTTAAAATCTTGCATTCATAAAAAGGGGATTACACGTAAATAATGATGGCATGAAAAGCCGAGAAAAATCGAGACTTCGATAATTTATAGCTAGATGGCACCAATTTTAGGCATCATAGGGTGCTAATCCTTCCCCACACATAACAGACTCCTAGATCCTTTTAAAATGAAGTCTAGTGTATGCAATCCATAGAATCAATGTTTTGGGATTCGTAACTCAAATCATATGTTTTAATAGGTTTTAATAGGTATCCAATCATACCTAGCCCAAATGATCGATGGTGACTCCAAGTCTTGGTCATTTCATAATGACCATCCAAGATCAATCGGATGAGCAATTCATTTAATGGTCTTCCCCTTGACTTCCACTCTATCACACCTAATTCAAATCCCAATCAAAGGGATGGTCTAAAGGCAAGCCCCTTTTACCTTTTGTTCTTTAGTCATAATGTCATCACCACATATATGCATATGTATGAAGGTATGTCACGATAGCTTGACGACCCCATTAAGGACAAGTTTAGAGAGTTAGGCCTTTAACTAGCTAAATTTTATTACGCTCTTTGCTTATATCGATTTTAATCATTATTTATTTGTAATCCCCTTTCTTTATTTTCTTTATGCTCTGACACTTATTTGTTATTATTTTGCATATGTTTGTTTTGTTTCTTATGATTGCCAAGGTTCTCTTTTGCCCCCTCAAAAAAAGAAGAATATGACAATCTCTTTAATATGGTAAAGAAGAGTAAGACAAAAAGGTTTGTTGTTTCCCCAACACACACTGTGTAGTCTCATCTCATTAGACTCTCAGATGTTCTTTTTTTGGAGAAAGAATAACACCTTCATTAGGTAGAAGTAAGCTAATTGTCCTCTATGGTATCTCTTTTTTACTTGTAGGCTAGCAACATCTTTTGAGGTGCAAAGTACTTATGCTCCATGCTATTCTCTTTATCAGTATAGGCATAGCAAAATATATCCATTCGAATCAAACCTATTTTGTCAAGCCTGTGATGGGCCTAAGATCAGGGTGCCTCGACTATCCTTACCTAACAGATGAGCGATTTAGGAATCTTTTAAAGTCAACTTAACCTATATAGTCAGCCATGAGAGCTAAACCTTGCCCAACACTACCAAAGTGCTGCTAGATCAACCAAAGAATAAGACACTCAAGGAAACACTTCTTACATATTACTACTCTTTATCATTCTTTGTCGCATAAGTGATGATGAATGAACATCATTACCAATGCTTTCTCTTTCACCTTGAATTATGTCATTCATTGTAATAATATTATCAAGTCATGCCATTATGTCACCTGACTGATGGCTAGCATTTTTTTCTTTTCACAAGTGATGATATTCGAATGTTGTCACTTAACATCCCCCTTAAGGCCCATGTCACCTCTTAGGGAACTGAAATTATTTGGATAAGTTATTATGCTACCTAAATAATGGCTTAAAGCCTATTAATCATTAGACAATGATAAATAAGTACCTGACATCTATGATTTACTCCTTGTCTTTAATGCATTACTAACTTGGTGTTTCTTTTATTTTTGTCTTTGCTATATACATCATATCATTTCATATCATCTTCGAACAGTTAGTTCTAGGGGCAGTATCCATAGACGAGTATCTTACCATGGCACAAGCATTAACTAAAGGTTTTGAAGATTTTGAGACAGTAAAGATCGAGTTCAAAAAGAAACAGAGAGAGCGGGGATAGTCTTCAGCTCGAGTATATCTTAAAGATCTCAAAATGGGTTAAAATGGTTTTTCGGTAGTTCAATCTTCAAAAATTGAAAGATGTGTAGAATGGTTGGGATGAGACTGATAAAGCAATCTTTGCAGAAGATTATAGGGATATTGCTCTATTGATTCAAGTCAAAGTCAGCTTTAACTTACTAGTGCTACAATACAATTCTGGAATCCTACATATAAGTGCTTTACTTTCAATGAGCAGGATTTAATCCCTACCATAGAAGAGTATGAAGCCATGCTTAATATCAGAAGGGCCCAATTCGACAAAATTTACTCTAAGTTGGCAAAACCTACACCCTTTAAGAAGAAGTTGGCTGGTACGCTTGGAGTCCAAGAACACTAGGTAGACCCACATCTAGCCAAACCAAAGAATAGTGCGTGCATCACATGGGATAGTTTAAAGTCTATTATGAGTACTCAGACATAAAAGAAAAAGATTTGAGACTATGGTTTGATCATTTTTTTGAGGACTTTGGGACACATAGAGGTTGTCGTGGTAGATATTTTCTCAAAACTAAGTTATGTTATCAATCTTGTTCCTACCATCTTAGCAGAGACTATCTGGTCCTTAAAGTTTGGGAGAAAAAGAGGCAAACCATGCTTCATCGGATGCTCAACAATGCTGT
Source organism: Adansonia madagascariensis (assembly GCA_038381835.1). NCBI lineage: Eukaryota > Viridiplantae > Streptophyta > Magnoliopsida > Malvales > Malvaceae > Adansonia > Adansonia madagascariensis. Next base: position 25,251 of record JBBYHL010079534.1, on the reverse strand, counting down.
ATGTATAGCTTTTCAGTCATTTTTGGGGTAAAAGATTGTTACAATCATACATGTTGAATTTTAGTCTTCCTACCAAGTTCTTGGAAAAAGAGTGGCCTCAAGATACCACCAAAGATCAACGAATTGTAAAAGTTGAGATTCGAATGCCAATGAAATGACTTGGATAGTTCCATAGATCATTCCAGGCCCAATTCTGTATAAATGTAAACTATTTCATTGGGTGCCTCTTAATGGATTATGGGGAAGCACTAGTTATGCTCCGCTCATGGCTTTATGATAATTTGATTGTTGTTAGTTTGTCCTCATCACTCACGAGCTTTGTATGCTAGATTTTGAATATGGAAGGGAAGGTTACACAATCTAAGTACCAAAGATCTTTGACGCATGGTGAAAGACGTGTCGAATCACATTAAAAAAAGAGAAAATAGTTACTCTAGCTTATGAAGATTGGATAGTTGGGCGAGTTAATGACACCATACTTTTGCTTAATAAGGGAATCCCTCATGTTTTGACAAATGACCCTCCATCTGAGATTGATTCTTAAAGCATGAATTTGCACAAGAAAGAGTTGCTTTTGCTAAAGAAATTCATTAGTTGCAAGAAGAGAAAACCCAATGGAAGCATGAATGCCAAGTCCAAGAAAAGCGGATACATGACTTTGTTAAGACGAAAGATGACAACAACGAAGATCTTTAGGATTTGAAGAAAGATTACATGGCACTTCAAAAGGCAAAGAAATACGAGGAACCAATAAATCCCTAGCCAAATGGAAAGCCTAACTTATCTGTCTTGCCAATGACTTAGAGGCTTGGAAGGCTTAAGCGAGGACCACTGCAGAAGAACTCACTAAGACTCGCACAATTGCATCGATTTTATTATAAAAAAAAGGCAAAAGCTTGGCATCTTGAGTACAAGTTCTTCAAGAAGGAATGATTTAAAATAAAACTTTGAGTGCAAGGGTTCAAGAACTGGAGCACGCCTTTCAGGTCCTGCAGGATTAGGTTAGGAGATTATTAAGGACTTTTGAAGAATTACACCGTAATTGGATCTTGGCCGAACAATCTCGATCAGAGTATAGGGAATGTCTCCAGAACCTCATTGAGCAAATTCACATCATTCAAACAGCGTAGACAACATGGTTGAATTAGCCAGATCTATGAGGTGAGACTTCGTTCCCATAGGAGATAGTGGGTAAGAATTGTTAACTTTCTAGAACTTGTAATTAAATATTGTAATAAAGTGTGATATTTTCATATTTGATTACTTTCAAAACTTGGTGGACTGTAATTAATGATTTGTTCAAATGAAAGATACTTATTTTATAGTTGTTACCAAAATTCAATTGTCTCTTGCATTTTCATATATGATTTAATTTGTTTAATTATGCTTTTTTCCATAATATTATCACATGCATAAGATTTCATCTTCATTCTTGCATACATCATACTCATCATATCAATAAGTCAAATCTAGCATCACCTTAAAGTGCAAAGGTCCTTAAAACATGAAACTGAACATCCAACACTAGTACAATGCCTATTTGCATCAGAAGACAATGAAGAATGATCACCAGGCTTGTATTGAAAGGTTTGAAATTATGCATCAAGAAGCTCAGGAATAAATGCTTCTTAAGACTGATGAACTACAAAGTCAAGTTGCTGAATTGATAAAACTACTTGCTGCTACCCTAAAGGATAAAGCGCAAACAAATGCCACTACTACGGGTAAGGAAGTAGCTAATCTTGAGGTTGATCTGAATGGGAGAATTGAGGTCACCAACACTTCTAAGGAAACATATCAAGAATAGTCAACCCTAATAGCACCAATCGTACCTACTCAACCATTCATCTATATAAACCCTACGATAGCACCATAACTGGCTTCAGGATATTACGGCATGAATATGGGATCATTAATGGCAAATCCTTTAGTTCTAGCCTTGATGAGCAAACAAAATAAGAAAAAGCAATCATTTCAAAGTGTTCCAAGGCTGTTGAAAATGAAACTATGTACAAGTTATTGGAGAAACACCTTTGAGCTGTAGAAAAAAGCAACAAGTTTAGAATTATGGATGCCAAATCCTTTGGCCTGGTTTCAAACCTTGTTATCCTACCCAAGTTCAAAGTACTAGATTTTGATAAATACAATAGGACCATAGGCCCTATTACACATATCTGTATGTACTGCTAAAAGATGGCTAGACCTGAAGACAATGAGAAACTATTAATGAATTATTTTCAGGATAGTTTAACTGGAATGGCTGCACAATGGTATATAGAGCTTGACCCAATCAGAATTCAATCATGGACAGATATGGCTCGAGCTTTCCTTAATTAATTAAGCATGTATCTAATTGGGCTCCAGATCATCTTTCTCTATTGAAAAGATAGCTACCGAAAACTTTAGGCAGTACACTCAAAAGTGTCAAGAAAAAGAAGCTTATATTCACCCTCCATTGATCGAAAAAGAGATGATGTCATGTTCGTTAGCATTCTATGACCTCTTTACTACGAGAAGTTAGTGGGGAATGCTATAAAGCGTTTTACTAATATAGTGATATTTGAAGAAATGATTGACAATGCCATAAAAACTGATAATATGTCAAGAGGGGAATCCTCCAATTCTACCAAAAAATACTACTAAAGGCAAAGATAAGGAGGTGAATGCTGTTAGCAAAAGCCCTGCCAAGATTACCCAGAATCCCTATTACCGAGCATGTATTTCCTCGACATGGCATATCTAGGCTTTAACTTATATGCCCCAGTTCCACTACTGATATACTCTACTAGATTCAATCCCACCATGAATCTTTCATCAAACCTAGGTCAAAATTCTATTCAGAATAGTTTGGCTCACAACCAAAGTAACACCAGAGCACCAAAAAATCAATAAGCCCCTCAAGAAAAAAAGCATTTCAATTCGCTTCTTTATTCCTATAAAAAGGTTTATGCTCACTTACTAGTAGGTCAATTGGTAGCTCTAGTGTTTATAACTTCGATGTCGCCATCTTGTCCTAAATGGTATAATGAGAACACCTACTGTGAATATCATGCTGGAGCACGAGGTCACGGCATTGAAAACTGTATTTCTTTTAAAAGAAAAGTTGAAGGCCTACAAAAAATAGGCATGACCAAAATCAAGCAAAGAGCAGGACCTAATATCAAAGCTAATCCACTCTCGAACCATGTAGAACTGAGAGTTAATATTGTGATTGATGGGAAGCATCATTGGGTCAAGAAAAATGTTAAAAAGGCTAAAACGCCAATGAGCAGTGTATGAGAAGCACCTATAAAAGATGGTTAGTAGGCCAATATCAAAATAAAGAGCTTGCCAAATCCTACCATTGCCATTGTGGAGAAAGGCACACTTTGTAACACTATTCAGAATTCATAAGATTGGTCTAAGGGATGATGAATCGCATAGACATTGAGTTTCATGAACAACTAGAAAGGACATTAATGCTACATCAATGATGCGAAAAAGGATAAGAAAGTCCTCCTTTATGAAGTCAAAAGACCATTAATTCTATTTGCTAATCAGCCAAATACCAAAATCGCACTTACATAGCTTACTCTTATAATGATTTTTTAGCTCTCATCTCTTTTCCCATATAAGGAAGATAAAGCACTGTCATGGAAATATGAAAGTTGGGGTGATGACTTGGGAATCTAGCCAACAAATAACCCATCATTGACCTCATGAAAGCAATCCATCTAACTCATAGCGATAAATGATATGCCTTAGCTACACTTGAAGCCACAGTCAATAAAGAGAATGCTACCTTAGTAATTCAAACATCAAAGGTGGTGAGAAAATAGTCAAAAGTGAATAAAGAATCAGTAAGTGAGAAAGAGGCCACAAAATTTCTTAAATTATCAAGCATAGCAAATATGGCATTATGGATAAGCTAAGTAAGTAACCCACTAAGATATCTATGCTATCATTGCTTTTGAATTCCAAAGCTCATAGAAAAGCTCTACTTAAGGTCTTAAATGAACCTCACATCCCACTTGACATTTCTATAAGCCAATTGGATCGCTTAATGAGAAATATTACTATGGATAATTACATATCTTTCAGTAATGATGAAATACCCCATAGAGGTAGAGGGAATTATAAAGCTCTCCATATCACCACCTATTGTAAAGGAAGCATGATGCCAGAAGCACTCATTGATAATAGGTCAACCTTAAATGTAATGACTTCGATATGCTTGAACAAACTTCTTATTAACGTTTCTCATATCAAGCATAGTTGCACAATGGTATGAGCATTTGATGGAGCATGTAGAGAGGGTTATTGGAAACATCACTATCCTATTCTAGTTAGGGCCATGCACGTATAAAGTGGATTTCCATGCGATAGACATTGCTCCATCATACAATTGCTTAATGGGAAAACTTTGGGTCCATTCTACGGGGGCAGTACCATTTTCATTACACCAAAACTTAAAATTTATCATAGGGAACAAAATTGTTAGCATTGGCAACGAGAAAAATATTATTACCACTACTTCCATAGATGCCCATTAAATTGAGCTTGATGAAAGTATACCAAAATCCTTTTTTCAATCATTTGAGTTTGTTAATGCTATCTATGTCCAAATGGTTTACTAATGGTTGAGCCTTATCTATCAAAAAACACCCATAAAAGTCTTTAGTTGAACATCAGTAAAGGTGCTTGGGTTGGAAAAGCACTAGGAAAGCATTTACAAGGATCTCTAAAGTTTTGAAAGTTACCTATTAAATCGGTAAAATAGGTCTACAATTCAAGCCTAATGTTCGCCAATAGAAGAAACAAGCTCAGAAAGCACGAAAAAAGAGGGCTCATCTGAGAGGTCAAGATTTGGAATATGAACTAATTGTGCTGGCATCGCTACAAGAAAGTTTTTGTTCAAGAGGATACGTCAATTTGAATCAGAGAGAAACTATTGATTTCGATAAGGCAATAGTTATTTTAAGTAAAGCATTTGAAGACTTCTTTATTAATGCAATTGATGAGCCAAGAACTTCAATAATAGGCTATGAGACTGGTCTATGCATTCCAGGATTCGTTCCAAACATTTGGACTAAAATAGAGATTCTTATACTGTTTGGATCTAATTTGATGTAATGCTACAAACTAAACCTAAGTGTTGCCCAAGAGCATTGTAGGAACCTTCGTATAGGTGTACTTCTATTATCAAACATTATTAATAAAAATAACTAAGCATTTTGCATTCCATCTTTTGTGCCTATCTTTATTTTTGTCAAATCCTTAGACTTTTTTCTCTTTATATGTTTTTTCTATGTATATTATTCTTCTTTATATTTTCAAGCACTCGGGTAAAAATAACATGAATGTTCATACAAAAATTTCTAGCAACCAATCTAAATCGATGAGATTTAATCTGAGGGAAATTTTAAGGAAAACATTGTATTATCTGATCTGTTGAGACAATGGAATAAGAAAAGAAACAAATCTTCCCCATGAAGAACCTAATGAAATTACGAATCTTAGGATAGAAGAAGATCGAAAAAAGTCAAGATAGAAACCTCTATAAACCATCAACTCGAAAACAAAAATACCTTATTTTCCTTCATGGATAGATTTTTGGGCTATAATCAGATTAAAATGGCACCTAAAGACATGAAGAAACTAACTTCATGACCACATAGGGTACCTTATGCTATAAGGTTATGCCTTTTGGACTCAAGAACGCCAGGGCAACCTACCATAAAGAAATGGTGTCATTATTCCATGACCTCATGCACAAAGAAATAAAGGTCGATATGGATGATATGATTGGCAAATCACCAACAGAGATTAAGCATGCTGCTAATCTCTGCAAACTCTTCAAACGGCTATGCAAATATTAATTCAAATTAAACCTAGCTAAATGCACTTTTGGTGTTACCTCTTATAGGCTATTAGGCTTCATTATGAGTGAATAAGGAATTAAGCTCAATCCTAACAAGGAAACTAAAACCTTCCATGCCTCATATCCAAAAAAAAGCAAGGAATTTCCTTAAGAAATATTCTAGTTAACCGACAAGTGTGATTTGATTTTTTGCCTACTCTGAAAATAGAACCTAGTGAATGGAATGACGAGTGCCAACAAGCTTCCAGAAGGTTAAAAGTTACTTATTGAGCCTGGCAGTACTTGTATATCCAATGCTAGATTAATGACTAATTTTATATCCATTAGTTTTTGATAAGTCCATGGGCTGTGTACTGGTCAGCATGACGAGTCAGGAAAAAAAGAACAAGCCATCTACTACCTAAGCAAGAAATTCACAAAGTATGAAAATAACTACTTTGCAATCGAGAAGTTATGTTGTGTTATATCTTATATGGCTCAGAGGTTAAGGTAATGCACATTATATCACACCACATGGTTGATCACTAAACTAGACCCCATCAAATACTTGTGTAAGACTCATGCTTTGTCATGAAAGTATGCCTGGTGGCAAGTCTAGCTCTCCAAATACGCATTATTTATGTGAGCTAGAAAGCCATTAAAGTTAGCATAATAGCTGAGTTCTTGGCAAGCTAAGCCAAAGAGGACTATGAGCCATTAGACTTTAAATTCTTAGATAAGGACTTAATGTGCATATCCAAAGCAAAAAATGGTATCGATGCTAGTAAACTTGGAAAGTTTATTTCAAAGAAGCCTCAAACATATTAGGACATGGAATTGGGGATATTCTAATTTCATCAATTAGGGATATTCTAACTATCCCTTCACTGCCAAGCTAAACTTCACACCAATAACATAGCCAAATATGAAGGATGTGTATTAGGGCTCTGTGCAACCATTGAGAGAGGCATTAAAACTTTACAAGTGTATGAGGATTTTACCTTGGTAATTTATCAACTCTAAAAAGAATGGAAAACACAAGATGCTAAGCTGCTCCAATATAGGATGCTCATCAATGAACTAAAACAATAATTCAATGAAATTAGCTTGGCCTCTATGCTCAAAGTAACCAAGGAATTAGAAGTTACACCCATCTAGATGAGTATTCACAAAACTCTCACCGACAGCCATAATGTGGAAGAAAAAAGCGATGGGCTATCATGGTACCATGACATTCTTCATTACATTCGAGACTAATAATACCCATAGCATGCTACAAAAATAACAAGCAAACCATACAAAAAACGTCTACAAGTTTCATTTTGGATGGCAAAGTCCTGTACAAGAAAGGTTGGAATCAAACATTACTCCAATGTGTGGATGCCACTAAAGCTAAGAAAATTCTAGAAGAAGTCCATAAAGGAATTTATGGTACTCAACGGACACAGCATGGCAAAGCAAGTAGTGAGGTTTGGATATTACTAGTTGATAATTGAAAAAGATTACATTGACTATGCTAGGAAATGCCACAAATGCCAAATTTATGTGGATAAAATCCACGTCCTATCTTTACACTTACATGTCATGATGGCTTTGTGGCCTTTCTTTGTGTGGGGCATGGATACAACTGGACCCATCATTCCCAAAGCTTCAAATAAGCATCACTTCATTTTGGTTGCCATTGATTATTTCACCAAATGGTTAGAAGTAGCCTCGTATCCCAATGTCACTAGATCTGTTGTGTGTAAGTTTATGAAGCAAGACATCATTTGTCGATATAGACTCTCCCACATAGATCTACAAGGATAATGCATGCAATTTGAATAACAAAATGATGGAAATAATCTGTGCCCAATTCGAGGTCAAGCACCATAATTTAGTGCCATACTATCCAAAAATCAACAGGGCAATCGAAGTAGCCAACAAAAATATTAAAAAATAATCAAGAAAATATCTAAAACTTATAAAGATTGGCATAAGAAGCTACCCTTCATGCTGCACGCTTATTGCACAGTAGTTTGGAATTCCACTAGAGTTACCCTATTCTCTCTAGTCTATGAAATAGTGGCTGTCTTGCCCATTGAAGTTGAAATCCCTGCAATCAAGGTCTTGATAGAATCATAGCTTGACGAAACTGAATGGGTCAAAAACTGATACAAGTAGCTTAACCTTATCGATGAAAAAAGGGTGAAAGCTATCTGTCATGGCTAGATATATTAGATGCAAATGACAATAGCTCATAACAAAAATGACTATCCTTATCAGTTTCAGGAAGAAAGTTTAGTACTCAAAAAGATCCTCCCAATTCACAAAGATACTCCAAGAAAATGGACCCCAAAGTGGGAAGGTCCCTATGTGGTGAAGCAAGCTTTCTCTGGTAGAGCATTAAATCTAGCCAAGATGGATTGCAATGACCTGCCCAACTTCATCAACTCTGATTTCATTAAAAAGTACTATGCCTAAAAAAGTCCTTCAAATGGAAACCTATAAAAGCATTTTTACTGTTAGAAGGGTGCCTTAAGTAACCAAACCTTACCCTCGTCTGAACCTAAATAAGGACAATACTAACTTAACAAAACTATCGTCCATCGAATATCAACTTTTAGCCTAACCTCTCCATCCTATCTTAAGTATACCAAACCTACTTCTTCCCAATCCCAAAAAAAAAGGACAGTGTCTACCTTGGCTTAAGGCAACTACTATAGGGTAATCCAAGAGGTTCCTCAAAAAATGGCTGACACTAAGAAAATTGGTTATTTAAGAGAAGTCTCCAAAAATGCTCAGTAGAAGATTTGGGTCGTTAGCATCAAAAAGGATCGGTTCATTGAATTGTATTCCCTTTCTTCCAAAAATAAAAGATAACCATTTCATTTTCTAAATCTCCTTTTTTATAATTACATACCACATTGCATCATGTTTATCACATAATTGATAATGCTTGATAGATTATACAAAATTGATAATGGAATTTCTTAGTATTACCTTAAAAAAGACAAAACTTTACAAGAAAATATTCTCAAGTTCAAAAAGCCAAGAATGGATTTTGGAACCGTAAATAGACTTACCCTTCAGACTTTTATTATGTTGAAAAACATCATTAAAAATATCTCTTAATAGACTTTAGCCAAATGGTAAAGCTAAATCAATGGTTATTGATTCCTCCCTTCAAACAACATTTCTATCAGTCGATTTAGATTGTCAGATGTATCCTTCTAGACATATCAAGGACTAGTTTGCCAAGTCTGTTAACCCACTATATGATAAGGTCAAACTTAGGAACCCTCATATGCATCACAGGTCACCTCAACCTTCAAAAATGACCTTAATCATTCAAAAAACTTTTAAACATTGAGAGTAAAGTCGATAAACCTTAAAACACAAGACACCCAATAAAAGTCAAAGATGAAAAGTGATTCAAGACTTCAAAGCCAATTGCTGGATTAAGCTTTTAAAATCTTTAACTTCGTATCACTGAAGCATGCATTTACATCTTCATTCATCATTCATACAATAATTAACATCTTTTAGGTACAAACTCCTACTCACAAAAGTCAAACCACTAAAGAACCTCATGTATAAATTATTGTTTTCCAAAAGCCCCAAAAGACTCTCGAAAAGGTACTTAAACCCGTGTCTTTTAGTCCATAATAAGTTGGATTTTTTTTTCATTTTAGTCTATAAAGAGCTAGACGTCTACCTATCTCAGTCCATAAAGAGCTAGACGCCTACTTACCTTAGTCCAGAAAAAATGGGACATCTACCTACCTCAGTCTATAAAGAGTTAGATGCCTACCTCCTTCAGTCCACGAAGAGTTGGACACTTACCTACCTCAGTCCACAAAGAGCTGGACATTTATGGAGTTAGTCCACAAAGAGTTGGACATATACCTGCCTTAGTCCATAAAGAGCTAGACGTCTATCAAGTCAAAGCCCACACTAGTTGGTCCCTGTCTGGGGGTTAAACCTAAGAAATTAAAAACCTTGTAGAAAGGTCAAATCCTACAAAACTCATTAAAATTTTCTTATCAGTTAGGAACACCGCCAACATACCCTGCCTATCTTACCGTAATACTAACTAGATCTCTATTTCCTCTACGACACTCAAGAAGAAATGTTGCACCTTGAACAAAATAGTGTTTCTTTTTTCCCCTGTTTTTGATTCTTAGCAATGGCTAAAGAGAGGCAGATGTAGACACTTTATTTTATTCAGGCCAACATTTAAAATATCAAAAGTCATTATTTGAGACACTGTCGAGGTCATTCAAAGAAGCACAAGTCAAGTTCCTACCATTCTTGACTAAAGTAAAGAGTTTATGGACTTAAAGGTAAAAAAAATCCTTATTTTTGTATGTGTGTCTTGATACAAGGGCTTGCGGTATCAATACAAGGCTCCACATCATTTAAATTCCAAGGTTTTGTTATTGTATCGATACCAAGGCTATTTTTATCGATGCAGAGTTATGTCATCACTAAAATCATGACTTTTAGCCAACAAGTATTGATATAAAAGTGCATGTATCAATATAACAAACTAGGTATCAATATAAGATTGCTGGTATCGATACACAATGCTTTGTGTCGATACAAAATTCAATGTATTGATACATTCTAGGTTTTTTTTTTTGCTCAATGTATCGATATAAGTCTTAATGCATCGATACACAAGGTTACTTTGGCCCAAGACATTTTTTCTCTTTTAATGCCATAACTTCAAAACTAAAATTTGGTCACAACATTAGCCCCAAAAAGCATCCAAATCAAACTTAACTTCGTACAAATCATGTAGATTTAATTTTTGGGATTAAACATTGGATTAATACATTTTTGAAAGGCCTATTAAGCTTGGCATAAGAGTATTTCAAAAGAATATTTGGTTTTATGAAAGACAAACTTGAAACTCCATATCCAATCAACTAATGTATGAATTTCTTTTGCCTGCAAGAATCAATATTATCCAATCAAATGCTAAAAGGTTTCACCTTGGTACAATGAATCATTATATTGTACATGCCAAAAATCCTCTATGCCCTCATCGCTAGGACATCTTAGTGGCTAAAACTATCCACTATATAATCCAATCTTTACTTAGCTGAAAAAAACTTTTTCACATTAACCACCAAAAAAACCCTCGAGCTCTCTTTCCACCTTTTTAAAAACCCTTCTAAAACTTTTCATTTCCCTAATCTTTAGCTTACAAACTATTTTCCACAGCCACCATAATCAAAAGCTCTTTCTTTTCTTTCTTTTCTTGCTAATTCATAGCAAAGAAAAGGAAAAATGGAGATAAAAGTTGCTAAATGCTGCTTTCATTAGGGCATATCTTCTATCTTTGCTTTTTTTTATTTTTTATTTTACTTCATTACCATTATTTTAGTGACCCTTTATGTTTTCATGACCTTATTAAGGTTTTCTTGCATTATATGGCTTTTTTTTTATGTTAGCTTTAGGATTTTCATGACTTGCTTAATGTTTCATAAGTGTTTTGAAGAATTAGAATGCCATATTTCTTTTTGACATTAAAACAGCCCATGCTCTTACATGTTTGCCATGTTGTTTTTCACCTTAACATGCTCGTTTCATGTGTGAATGCTTAGCCTAGCATATTTTGATCTTGACATACCTTGGGATGCATTTTCACTATGATTTGTTTGATGAAGTGCATGGATAGCTTACTATTTTGAGTGGTTGTTCATGTATGATATTTTCACTTAGTTTAGTTCAACATACGTTTGTTAAAATGCTCTATGATGCTTGCAAAAATTTGTTTTCAAACAAAACCTCAAGTTAAGTCTATGCTAACCCCAATCAATAGGGATTAGCAAGGATTTAATGTTGTTAATATATTGGTTCTCCAAACTTAGGATATATCAGACACAAATATTTGGAATCATCGCCTCATTAGGCCAAATAACTTTTATTTTAATCCAAAACCCAAAAAATGTTTTCAAATATTTAGTTTAACTCTTTTTTCAAGCCTATCATTGCCATTGGTAAAGATAACGGATGGTTTGGTGGCCTACTCCATAAGAGTTAGATTAGTCTGTTACTTCACTGCCATAAACCTTGGTGACTAGACATTCGCATGTACAACACCTTGACATGTGACCATAAAAGCCTTAATCCAAAGAAACCCTTATTTTAGTACTAGCAACACAATGATCCTTATTTGAAAATTTATTCTAGGAATTAAAATGATTTTTTTGGAATTTTTTGCATTTTTCCTCAAAATGGCATCGAATTATCTTTATAGCTATGCTTTGCTTGCCTTCAGATCATTCTGAATGTAGAAGTTATGATTTTTAAACCTTTGCTGATCGAAACCCCTAGAACTAGTGAAACAAACCCATCAGATAATTTTTTTAGACTTTTTGGATTTTTCCTGAAAAGTTCACAAATTTCCCTGTTTGAAAAGGCATTGTTTGAGATTTAACGATTCTAAATAAGTCCGAAACAACTTTTAAAGTTCATTACTCCCTTTTTTCAATACTTACTACTGATGCTGACTCAGACCTAGATTTAAAAATTAATTTTCCCTAAAAAGTGATTTTTTAGGATTTTAGAATATTTATACATTAAGCCTTATTAAGTTACCCTACCAACAGTACCTTGTTTACCACTAAAAACCATCGTACCAAACCACAATAAATTCGAGAAAGTGGATAATGCGATGTTGTCCCCTCTTTTTGCTAAAATTAAGAAAATTTATTTGGATTTTCCTAAACCATCTTTTCTAGTCATTTGAATAACTCAAAATATATTCCCCATTGTGAGTCACAACATAGGTCCCTTTAAGCTCAGATCAAAACTTAAAATTGCTTTCAAAATTAATTTCCATTTCCTATTCAAAATATTTCCTTCCTTAAGTTTATTTTCTTCAAAAATATTAAAATTTTTTATTTGCAAAAATCACTCAAATTCTTTCCTTTCGAGAGGATATACAACCCCACATTTTCGAGGGGATTTTCCAACCTCGTTACCATTGAAGGAATACTCTAACCTCGCTTTCCAAAATACATCTAAAATCTTAGTTTTTTCTCCTTTAGGCTTTCTTAGGCCTTTTATCAAATTTTCCATGCCTAAAACAACCATCGAATCCAAACATGTCTCAAAATTGTTAACTTAGTTATTCCTTAATAACTAAGGTCAATTAGGAGATACATCATGATCATTTTTCCTTTTCTTTATTTTGTGTATTCCTCTTTAATGTGACTTTTATTATATTCATTCATATCTTACTAACCCATTTCTCTTTTTGCTAATGATTTGCATTCATGTTTTCAAAGAACTCGAATTTCATTAAAACCTAGGCAATCGTCTATGTAAGTATCTCTCCAGTGCTCAACGTAAAGTATCTTTTTCTAAATCAATCCGGACCTCATTTTAACAAATCCTCTATGTTTCTCCTCCCTTCTAGGTACATAGATAGATATTAATTAAACTTTTATCATAAAAACCCTAATCAAATGTTCAAAATTTTATATTCATAAGAAAGGGATTACACATAAATAATAATCACATGAAAAGTTGATGAAAACTAAGACTTCAATAATTTATGGCAGATGGTACCAATTTTGGGCGTTATGCGGATGCTTATCTTTCCTTATATGTAACTGACTCCCCAGCTCTTTTAAAATGAACTCTGGTATAGGCAATCTGTAAAATCAATGTTTCAAGTTTTGTAAATCAAAATCATCAGTTTTAATAGGTATCCAGCCATACCTAGACTAAAATGATCAATAGCGACTCTGGTAATTTCGTAATAACAATCCAAGATTGATTGGATGAGTGATTCATCTGACGATCCTCCCCTTAACTTTTACTCTATCATGCCTAACTCAAATCCTAATTAAAGGGACAATCCAAAGGTGAGCTCCTTCTCCATTTCATTTTTAAGTCCTAGCATCGTCACCATGCATGTGCACACGTGTAGGGCACGTCATGACACTAGGTCATCTTGTATGAGGAATGTCATACTTTGATTTATCTGAAATAGGTCTACAATAGATATATACTTAAGGTAGGGTATGTTGGGTATGACATGAATCATATGGGGGATGAATAAGTGATCTAGAGACAGAACTCACCACTTTGAGTGACATTGGATACATATCTCATATGTTCTTAGCTTTCGTTAACTTGACAAAGTCATTAGTCAATACATGATGAATTAAGGAGAAATTAAATCTCTAAATTCATGAAGTTAATCGAATGCTGTAGATACTAATATGGATTGATACATGAGTAGATGCTACACCATGCTCATAGACTTTCAAGGATATCTGGTGAAAAGATAGAAGTACACTGAAAGGCCAGTTACTGAAAGGCTTCTTAAGAGGTCATATTGGCTCTTTCTACATACTGGGTGGCCATGATGCCTTATTAGAGGCCAATCTTGGTCTTTAAATATAAATAAACTTAATTAGATAATTATGTTTATTGTGATTATAATGAAGCTTAACGGGTTACACACAATAAGTTGGAATTATAATCATGCTCGAACAAATAAAATAACAACATTATTAAATTACATAACAAAAAAATTATATAAATGTACAAATTCCTTAAAGGATCGACTTGCACATCTTTAACTGATCTAAAAAAATTCAAGAACATCAAAAATGAAATCTACCTCAAATCAAGATTGTCAAGATCCTCGATTAAATTCAATCTCTGCTTGTTCACACCAAGCCTGGTTGTCGCAAACCAAAGCCATCCAATTTTTAGCCTCCAATAGTGATCCACACAGGTGATTTGAGAAACCTTCGCAAGATTATAATCATGTTTTGCCAGAAACCATGCTAATGACCTAAGTTTCATAAACCTTCCCATAATTGATTACCTTTGTAGTGTTAAAAATTGAAAGCAAGAAAAAATAATTTTTTTCTTATAAAGTTTCATATGTAGCTAGCCTTATGTTCATAATAAAGGTGGCGTCAATTTCAAATTACAAAAGGATGGCAAAACCACAGGCTTAAACAGTTAGGTTTAGGGCAATTTGAATTTTTTTGGTTAAATTGCACTTTAACCCCCTAACAAATTAAATTTTTCAATTTAGCCCCTAAGAGATTGATATCTTTACAATTTAATCTAATCGCACTATAATTCTATAAAATCACCTTTATGTGTGTGACCGATTATGCCCCCAACATGTTGGCAATAAATATAAATTAATTTGATTAAGAATATTTATATTTATTTTTATATTTATAGACCATGAGAGGCATCTAGCAATGCATCATGGCCACCTAAATATTAGGAGAGTTAATACGGTTTGACAAACCTTTTAGTGTATAATATCTTAGTGTAATTCAATCCTTTTATCATATATCTCGAAGAGCAAAAGCATGGTACAGTGTCTACTTTTAGCCCCTTCGATATTAGTCCTACAACCCCTATGTGTTAATTCTATAATCAGTGTTGCCTTGGCCAAGGTCTTTAGGTTAAATGGGCTAGGTGCATGCATGATATGTTTTTTTAAATTACTTGGAGTGATGAATTCTCTCTGGACCACTCATTCACCTTTAATATACTTCATATCATACCTAAAACGACCATGATCTTGGTATCCATCCATTGTAGACCCATTCGTTATGATGTCTAAGTATAATAATTCACGTACAAGGTGACCTGATGTCACAAGTCTAAGGATCAGTTACAATACTAACACATGAAAGTATTTTCCATAGACACTTGGTCAAATACCAAATAGAACTCTTATAGCAGGTCATATTTAGTGAACTTGTTATCATAACAGGAACCCATATAATGTCCTCAAATATCTCTATACTTTAACGGTAGAGACCAGTTGCATATATCATATGCATCGAGCTTACATATCCCAATCTTTGTGCATTGTCAATGTCCTGTTTTGACAATATGATGACTAGGAATAGTTTAAAAAACATAGCTTCAATGCATAAGGATTACATAATTGTAACCCATAACAATTTCTTTGCAAAGCCAATGTGTTTCATGTGCTTTATCTTCATAAGAGTTTTCATAACTATTATTAAAATGAAATTTTATGGATAAAGAAATACCTCATAAACATTAATGATATATAATGTATTTTACATAAGATGCCTAAAAGCGAGTAAATTAAAACCAAATCTGATTCTTATAGGCTTATATTAACAGATAAAATGATCTATTAGATTAAAATCAGGATTTAATTAAGTATGACTTAACTAATAAAAAGGTATAATGATGAGGACTTAATTGATTAAGTTCAATTAAGAATAATTTAAGACATAAATTAGATTTATGAGATCTAATTAGAGATGTCTTAATATGGCAATAAAGATAAGAATGTCTTATCAAAATATTGTCTATTATAGATATGGTTTAGTGATTTTATTAAATAAAGTCAAATAATTGTATTTGGAAAATTAAATAATCATTTGATAATTATTTAATTAATTATATGTAAATTTAAGGGTTAGGCCATTATTTAATTAATTACTTAATATTGTAGATATGGTTTAAGATATTGTCTATTGTAGATATGGTTTAGTGATTTTATTAAATAAAGTCAAATAATTGTATTTAAAAAATTAAATAATTATTTGATAATTATTTAATTAATTAGATGTAAATTTAAGTTCTAGTCCATTATTTAACATTATTTACATGAAGTAAATTTATTTTACTTGGGTTAGAAAATTTATTTATGAATTAAATTGTCTAATAAGTAAATTTGAAGGTTCGGCCAAAAGCCCTAATTATCAAGTTAAAAGAGTTTACTTGTGAAATACTCCAAGTTGGGCTTGCTAATTGGCTAGGCGCATGGAATAGGTATCTTTGGGGTGTTGTTCGGCTAAAATATTAATAAATTAACATTAAGGCTCAATCTTTGATAAGCTAATTAAAATGGTTTTAATTAGGCTCTAAGAAACACTACAAAGTGGGGCCATCTTTTGAGTATGTTAGTATTAGGCTCAGTTGACCCAATAGTCAAGCCTAACCTAGCACAAGGTATACTTAAATACATTATTAGGGCTTTTTGGTAGACTAAAAGCATTAAAAAAACCCTAGGTACCAACCCTAGACTTTTTTAAGGGGTTTGGCGTAACACATATGCTTCTCTAATCTCTCTTTACATTCTCATGGATTTTCTGAGTATTCTTGAATCGTTCCTAACATAACAAAATTAAACAAAATAGTTTTCTAGCATTAAGAGGTTAATTTTTCACAAAAGTTGTAAATTTGGCCAAATCCTGAAATCCTTGCTTCCTTAAGCCTTATTGTGGAGATTTGCATCCTAAGTGATCATAAACTGTTTTTTATCACAAGGAAAGATGGAAAATCAGTTTTCTATCCTAAAGGTATCAACTGAAATCAAAAATTGGGATTTTCCACCTTGAAAGTATCATAAATTGTTCATAAAACTGGCTGGAAAAATCAAGCTAAAATCAAAGTTGAAAATGTTTCAATTATGGGCCATAATGAAGGCACTAAATGTGCCTAGAGCCTGTGGCATTATTATTTCCTTTCTCAGGATCTTAATGAAGCATACATGGCAGTAAATAGTTGCTGAAAATTTCCTCTATTTTTAGAGGTTTAGTAGGAGAAAGACAATAATGTTTGAGTTAGTTAAGATGGCTAAGAAAGCCATGCATGGAGCAGACTCCTCGTTGGACTAGGACTCCCTTAGAGGTTATGTTCCATTAAGACTCTTATTATCAAACACCTAATTATCCAATTGTATTAATTTTCCTTAATTGTTTAATATATGAATTGGATAATATAATAAGCATGGAATTAAAATTCAATTAAATTGCTTAATTGAAAAATATATTACATTTAAATGATTATCCTACTTAGAATAGGATTTGTTCTAGTGTGATTAGAATAAATATTAATCACGTACGAAAATTGTTTTCTTAATGAAATTAAATATGCATCTATTATTAAAACTTTAAAAAATTGGAAACTAGTTCCCTAAAAGTTTTAGGAAATATTACATGCTAAATAGTTTATCTAAAATAAAACAAAGGTATCTAAAAGTTAGATATTAAGACAAACAACCTAAAAGTTAGGTAATGTCCAATTTAATGTCCTAAAATGTTGTTTTTAGAAGACAAGTTTCCCAAAATGAATAGTTTATCTAAATTAAGAAGAAGTTATCTAAAAGTTAAATAATGTCCTAATCAAGACAAACAACCTAAAAGTTAGGTAATAAGCAATTTAAGACAAGTTTCCTAAAAGTTAGTAATTTAATTAAACATGTTTTAATTAAAGAATTGAAATTACTAAATAATTTGATAAATCATCAAAAATTGTTTGATGAAGTCTATGTAGTGACACACAAGATCACCAAGTAACATTGGCTATGCTTATTTTGTTTCATGCTTATAATAGAATTATGTTAGCATGAGGATGATTATAGTCTAGACCTTAGTATGAGTAAATTATGGATGGTTGAATTTTTCTTTTGGTATTTATTTTATAAATAGGGTCTACCCTCTTTTTTAATTATGGGTTGTAAATTCTTTTCTCACCTAACTCCTATTAAATGTATCTTGAGGTTTCTTACATTGATATATTAGGACTTTTGGATTTAGGTTAAGATTAGAATTCATGTAAATCTAAGATGTTAAAAAGATGGTGCCAAGAAAAAAGGACCAAAGATATCATTATCAAGACTTGCAAGGAACTTGTATGATATCCTTAGGAATTTGACCAACAAGTTTCCGAATGGCTTAAGAAAACTAGATAGATAAAGTCCATAATTGTCCTAATAAATTGTATATGTTAGATTATTTTTGAATTTATATGAGATATATGATTGAATAAATGCTAAGCATGCTTATCAAACAAGGCAATGAGACCTAGATAAATGATTGAAAATCCCTTGTAAAATATTGAGTCCATGCCTAAGCATAATCAGATGCTTTCCATTGTTCATAACGAGATACCCAAGTTTAGGAAAAAAATTATGAATAATGGTCTTACTCAACTATTATTGTATGGTTCGTATGTGTCACACTTTACCATATGACTTTAGAGGTGATGGTTAGGAGCATACGATGTATTTAGGTGAGAGTTGCCACCTAACTGATCTAGGAGTTGCATAAGGATGAAATCGATAAACTAAGTTACCTATCCAATTAGCTTTCACATGATTTATTCAATTGCTCAAGGTTGTGTAAAGGTGAAAAGGGTGTCTAACTTATTAAGAAGATTCAAACATTGAACTTCTCAGATTATTGTTGAGAGCTATAATCTCGACAAAATAATGAAGACAATCATTAAAGTTGCAAAACCTTACTTAATGATTAAGATTGCAAATTATTAACTATAAAACACTTTGGTTCATAATGAATATGAACACAAAGTGACTAACAGACTATTGCTAAGTAGCACATGTGATTCTGATAAATTGTGGGCCAGACTGCATTGACTAGGCCTACATTGAATGGCATATCCAAGAATAGCCTACTAGGTTAGGGGCAGTCTATCAAGTTCATATTGATGACCTTGATTAAGCCAGATTGTGATAATGGCTAGTTTAATACATGAACTCCAAAAAGAGTAAGTAGCTATTTAAATTCGAGAAATCATGTAAAATCTTAAAAATTGTTTTATAAGGATAATCATAATGAGAGGTTTGACATCCCTAAAGAAATATTCCTAAGCAAGATGTCAGAAGGTAGCCTAACCAGGCCTTATATGATAGGATGTATTTCAAGGCTTAAGCACTTTAATGGATAATGATCCATGCGTTATCCATATACTTTCTTCTGAAGAAAGATAACAATGATGATAAGGGAATATGCCAACATTGTGGAGAGCTAGATTAACAGAGTAAAGATTGCATGGAAATATTTTGATATGATCAAAATTAGAAAACTTACAAAAGTTTCTATATCATATATACACTAAGATTAATTCATTTCTCTTGGTATATGATACCAAAAGTTGGTGCTTACATATGTATGACATATAAATATTGTAAAGCCTAAATGAAGGAGTAATGAAGACAGACCATAGATAAAGGCAACCTTGCTGATATTAATCAAAGCTTGCCTTTTTGATTGATGTTTCTAAAACATAATCACGATTTATTCATAAACATAAGATGCTTATTTTGGCATTTACATGCCAATTGAGGATGATTACTGGCATTCGATGCCTAGCTTTGAATCATTCCTTATTGAATAAATCATTAATCATAAAATTTGTTCTATGTTATGGTCTTCTTATTCTCAATATACACTTGCAATAATATTAAGAATACTAAATGGCCTATAACTTAAAGGATTCAAAAATAGTTTTCAAATCCAATTCTTCTAAATCTACACATGTGGGATTTAGTTGGAGACGTTTATGATTCTTTAAAAGTTAAAGATCATAATTTGACTTTGTGATAAGTAGCCATGATGTTAAAAATGCAATTATTTGGAAAGTGTTTCAAACTAGAGAGGATTGCATGTTTATACCCTAATGATCATAAACAAACTCTTTTATTTAGTCTCACAAAAAAAGTTACATATGGATCTTTAGCTTACAAGTTAATAAAAGATTCCTAATAGTTGTTAAAGTAATAACTCAGCCATATGATCGAAATCTAGGTCTCGTTGTGATCCAAATAGTTGATGACTTTGATAATGAGATTATCATGAATATGAGCAAAGCATATTCTCACAATAGTACTAAAGCTTTATCCAAAATAAGACATAATTGCTAATCAAAAGAGTTTAGCATTGGATGCATTAACGATTGGCTTAGTGCAAGCGGGAGATGTTAGTATATGCCTTAGAGCCAATCGAACTGGATGAGGCATATGATAGTTAATAATGCGAACCAATTATTTATGTTAGTGCTTCATGGTTTTCCTTCATGTTAGTGTCATGATTGATAATCATGCAAACACTAATTAGATGAAGCCCATGAAAAACAATGGCCTTGCAAAGTTAACAATGAGTTACAATGATAAGATCTATATGCATCAAAGCCATATTTCTAAAAACTTTCCTAGTCATCATATTATAAAGACAGGGTATTGACAATGCACAAAGACTAGCATATGCTAAGCCTCTATGCATTTGATGCATGCAACTCTTTGATTTCATAGAAGTTGAAGTATAGAGATACTTAGAAATATCATATAGGTGCCTATTTTGTGGAAACAAATTCATTATTCATGGCCTGTACTAGAACTCCATTTGGTATAAGTCACTTAAGTGTCTACGAAATATGTTCTCATGTGCCATTCATGTATATTAGTCTTCAAACTTGTGATACCAAGTAATCTCGTATAAAGAATTTCATATTTTGATTTATCTGAAATAAGTCCATAATGGATGGATACTTAAGGTAGGGTATAGTGGGTATGATATGAATTATATGTTGGATGAATGAGTGATCTAGAGAGGATTCACCATTCTAGGTGACATCGGAGACATATTTTATATGTTTTTGGCTTTGATTAACTTGATAAAGTCATTGGCTAAATGACAAATTTAGGAAAAATTGTTTCTCTAAATTTATAAGGTTAACTAAAAGTTGCAAGAACTAATATGGATTGATAAATAAGTAAAAATTGCATCATGCTTATGGTCTTTCTGAGATATCTAGTGAAAGGATCAAAGTACATTAAGAGCCTGGTTACTGAAAGGTTTCATAACAAGTCATATTGACTCTTCCTGCATATCAGCTGACTATTACGACTTGCTAAAGGTCGATCTTAGTCTATCAATATAAATAAACTTACCTTGTAATTATATTTATTGTCTTCATGATGGAAGCCTAATGCATCACACACAATAAGATGATCTATTGAATTAAAACCAAGATTTAATTAAGTACAACTTAATTAAATAAAAGGTATAATAAAGAGGACTTAATTGAATAAGTTCAATTTATAATAATTTAAGACATAAATTAGATTTATGAAATCTAATTAGAGATGTCTTAATATGGCAATAAAAGATAAGAATGTCTTATTAAGATAATGTCTATTATTGACATGGTTTAAGGATTTTATTAAATAAAGCTAAATAATTATAGTTAAAAAATAAAATAATTATTTGATAACTATTTAATTAATTATTTAATATTATTTACATGAAGTAAAATAATTTTATTTTGGGTTAAAAGTTTATTTATGAATTAAATTACCTAACATGTAAGTTTATGGTTTGGGCCAAAGCTTTAATTATCAAATCAAGTGAATTTAGTTATGAACTACTCTAAATTGAGGTTGCTAATGGGCTAGGTGCATGGAATAGCTATCATTGGTTGTTATTGGGCTAAAACATTAATAAGTTAATATTAAGGCCTAATCTCAGACAAGCTAATTAAAATAGTTTTAATTGGGTTTCAAGAAACACTCTAAATTGGGGCCACATTTTTGGTATGTTAGTATTAGGCTTAGTTAACCCAATAGTCAAGCCTAAACTAGCCCAAGGTGTATTTAAATACATTATTAAGGCTTTTTGGCTTATTAGAAGCATTAAAAAAAACCCTAAGTACAAAGCCTAGACTTTCTTGAAGGGTTCGGCGCAACGCTTATGCTTCTCTAAGCTCTCATTACGTTTTCATGGATTTTCTGAGTGTTCTTGAATCGTTCTTGACACAACAAAATTAGAAAGATAGTTTTATAGTATTGAAAGGTTAATTTTTCACATACGTTGTGAAATTGGCCAAATCTTAAAATCCTTGCTTTCTTAAGCCTAATTATGGAGATTTGCATTCTAGGTGACTAGAAAGTGTTTTTGACCATAACAAAAGATGAAAACTCAGTTTTCTATCCTAAAGGTATCAATCAAAATCAAAAATTAGGATTTTTTTATTCATTTACCTACATTTACGAGAGCAGATACTTCCTTGCGAAGCTATTTTTTTCTCTCCATTAGCACAACAAGCATGGGAATTGTTCCCTAATCATTTCAGATCTGAACCAATTGCCTATATATCTTTTCTTAAGGCTTGTAAAGCCTTCTGGGTAGCATCAAAAAACCACTAGACCTTATGAAGGCTCCAATAGGAATTTGTGTGGATCATTGTTAGAGGCAATACACTTGGACAATTTTTGGCCTCAAAAAGAGTTGGTAATTAACCAATGGTGTGTTCGTGTAAAGATCAGCATGCTTAAAGTTAGGAGTCTCAAAGAAGTATGATTTTTAATTGATCTATGTTTTTAAATTTCAACCTATTAGCTATCTTAGCTTTGAATTAATCTCGGTTTAAATGTATCTAAAACTTAAGCTTAATTAACTTGAGTTTAAATATTTTCAAGATAGTATTTTTCCATGAATTATTTTGGAAACTCTTTGAAAAACAAACTAGAATATGTTTTAACTCCTTTAAACAATCAAAAATATGTCTTAATGCATACATTTGGATAAAACATATTTTAGATAAGTTTCATATGTTTTAAAATAATGAAAAACCCCTTAAAGTTGATTTTCATATGAATGTATTGATACATTAAGTGTATGTATCGATACAATGTTTTGTAATTACTAAAGTCTTATGAAACCCTCGAATGTACCGGTACATGGCATAATGTATTGATACATCAAGGACTTTTCCAATGGTCATATTTTTGTACTAATAAAGGCAATGTATCAATACACACCTAAATATATCTATACATTATGGCAGAAATGAACAAGAATCACTAAAATGAAGTCTCCAAGGCTACATTCCTTCACCAAACATTCCCAATGGCTATATTCATGATCAAGACTATGATGAACCTTTCAAACACCTCCAACAAGAAGAACCAAGACATTATGCTTAAAGTTATATGTTTTATATTTTCCACCTTTTTTGCTAAGTACTTAATCTTTATATAAGATTAATTCTTCTTATCTTTATATTATTTATTTTTTATTTTTAGATACATATTTTCTTTAAGCCAAAATTCTTGTAAACACCTAGCCTTTATAGGTTTTATTTATTTACATTCAAATCCTTTTAAAAAGAAAATGTTCCTCCTCAGCCATTGAAAAGTAGAAACGTTTTTACTCAACTTTTGAAAAATAAAGAAAGGTTATAACATAGCCATAAAAGATAAGGTAAAGGTTCTATCCTAGCCAGATAGATAGGGAGTGTAAAGTTTATACGTTATCCTTAAAAGGTAAGATAATTCAAACTAGTGAACAAAGAAAACCCGAAGCAAGCGAAGTCGAGGTAGAGGATGTAGGCAATTAAGGCTGAACCTCTTTAAATACCTAAGTTTGCTTCTCTTTCCCTATCTCTTTAATTCTTTTTATTATTCACTAATTATAGTCCAAAGCTTATTGTTTAGATTTTTCAATTTTATTTATCAAAGTTTTAATTTGCTAAAGTTTTGATGAATTAACTCACCCCCTCTTGATTTTTTTCACCACTAAAAGATCTAACAATTGGTATTAAAGCTTGCTTGAGCAAAGATAAAGACCAAGTAAATGGCTAGAGGTGATATCTTCAGTATAAGCCAAAAGGGATATTCACCATAAGGCCTATTCTTTTTAACAATGAAGATTACGTGCATTGGAAGACAAGGATGAGGCTATTTATCCAAACAAATGATTATCAAGTTTGGAAGATAATCATAAATGGCCCACTCATCCTAATAAGGATGATAGATGATTTTAAGTTCCCAAAGAAGAATAAGAATAGGATAAAAAAGAAACCAAGTTTACTTAACTCAATGTCAGGGTCATGCAAACACTTTTTTTATGCATTAGACCTCCATGGATACAATAAGATATCCTTGTGTGATAATGCTAAGAGGATATCAGATAAGTTGGCTAGCACATATCAAAGGACCAATCAAGTCAACGAATCCAAGATAAACATGCTAATATTTGATTATAAGATGTTTAAGATAACACTGAATGAAAGCACTAAAAAGATGCCTAAGAAATTATCACAATGTACCCTGGGGTGGATCCTTGCGGATCTAAGAGTGCGTACGACTTAAAATACTTTCCTGACTTGGAAATATCTTCTTGACCGAGACTTTTCTTTGGCGATGTGATGAGAATGAGAACGTATGGATTCTCGACTTGTGATACAAGGAAAGGTACCATAAGACGAATTACTCATCTTATTGGTCTAGGATGAGCATCACGAAATGGTCAATGCTTGGAGTCGCCACCGATCATTTTGGGCTAGGCATGATCGGATGCTTGTTGAAACCTATGTTTTGAGATACAAAACTTAAAACATCGATCTTGTGGTCCTCGTAATGCAAAGATTCACCGTTTGAGTTTGGGAGTTGGTTACGCACGATGAGGTACAAACCTCTACGAGACGCTCGAAATCGATAGCTTACTAGCTATGTCTTATCTCAGTTTTGATTATTTTGATCTTATCTTGTCATTATTTTGATATAACCTTCTTTTAATGCATGAATCTTATAGAAATAATCCAGGTTTTGATGAAAAAGATTTAATCTCATATACGCCCTGGAGAGA
>JBBYHL010079101.1:0-36702 GCA_038381835.1 Adansonia madagascariensis | reverse complement strand
GTCATGAAAAACCTTTTAAAATTGATTTTCATGTGAAAGTATCGATACACTATGTGTATGTATCGATACAATACTTGACAGTAGCTAAATAACCTTACAATGCTGAAATCACTGTTCATGTATTGTGACAGAGCATCCTGTATCGATATAGCACTATTCATGTCTCAAGATAAAGCATCCTATATCGATACAGAACTGTTCATGTATCGAGACAGAGCATCCTGTATCGATGCTCGATACAGCACTGTTTGATGGTCATATTTTGGATCGTTAAACATAATGTATCGATACCCACTTAGTTGTATCAATACAGAGGCACAGGGAACAATGGGAAACAATAATTTGAACACTCCAACGGCTATATTCCTTCACCAAATGTTCTCAACGGCTAGAATCATGATCAAGGCTATAAATAAGCCACTCCAACACTTTCAACAATAAGAAGAACTAAGAGATTATGCTTTGAGTCATATATTTCATTTTCTCCATCATTTTCACTAAGTAGTTCATCTTTGCACAGGATTAATTCTTCTTTTTTTTATTCTTCATTTTGTATCTTTAGATACATAATCCCTTTGAGCTAAAATTCTTGTAAACACCTAACCTTTAGAGGTTTTATTTGTTTACATCAAATCCTTGTATTAAGTGGAGGTTACTACTTAGCCATTAAAAAGTAGAGAAGGTTTCTATTTAGCCTTCAAAAGTAGTGAGAAAGGGCTCTATTTTAGCCACAAAAGATAAAGGGTTAAGCTTTCTATCTTAGCTTTGAAAGATAGGGAGTGTAAAGGTTATACCTTATCCTTGAAAGGTAAACAATTCAAATTAGTGAGTTATGGAAATCTGAGGCAAGTGAGGTCGAGATAGAGGACGTAGGCAATTAAAGCTGAACCTTTATAAATCATCGAGTTTGCTTCTTCTTTCCCTTTGCTTTAATTATTTATTTTATTCATTAACTCACTCTCCAAAGTTTATTGTTTAGATTTCTCAATTTTATTTATCAAAGTTTTAAATTTACTAAAATTTTAAGAAATCAATTCACCCCCTCTTGATTTCATTCACTGTCAAAGGGTCTAACACTATCTTTCCAGGACATGATAACAACCTTTTACCTTTTAACGGTTAAGGTAGTAACCTCACCCTTTATACAAAAGTTTTTGGGTGTCAATAATGAAGAAATCTAAAAGGTAAGGTGTTTACAGGTTTGAGCTCTAGGAAGGATGATTACAAAGATATAATACAAAGAATACAATGATTGATAGGAATAATTAATCTCAAACAATGAATGAGCTACTTTGAAGCTTGTAGAGATGAATAATATGGCCATATGCACTTGATTCTCTACTTATGGAGGTATTAAAGTGGCTAATTGGAGTCTTAATCTTCAATACGGTCATTGATATGTTTGACTAAGGTTTGAAGCTATTAAAGCTTCATAAATTCAAGTTACCATTCAAATATAATCTCTAATCTTGAGTCATACCTTGTGGTATTGATACGGCTTGAATTCTTGGCCTAATTTATTGCATGGTATCGATATAAGTTTGTTGGTATTTGTTGACCCTAATTTTGTCCAGGCCTCTTCCCTGATAGTTTAAAAATATTAAAGACCAAGAACTTAGCAGCCACCCAATGGGGGTTGACTTCTCAAGGTGGACTGGATGTTTTCAAGTGCTCTTCAGTTATGCCTATATAAACACATGTGCACATGAAAGAAAAATTGCCATTTCAAGGGCCAATCTCAGATAAAAAAAATACAAATACCTAGGTAAGAAATTAGCTTTCAACCTTATACTTATGAAGTTTTGAAATTCATTTCTTCAAATGATAACACGGTCAAATTTCACTTTTTTATGAATTTTTAAATTTTTTTTTTTGTAAATTTTGGGAAGTTGATCATTATATATTTTTACCGATACGTGTGTGGCATTTATGTCGATATTCACCCTAAAAAATCAAAAATATTCAAGGAAAAATTCATATTGGCATTTTATACCACAAGGTGTTCAGTTATTAAATTTATTGATTAAATTTCAATTTTTCAAAATACCACAAGTCTTATACTCATGAAATTTTTTCTAGTAAAAATTGTTTCGATTTCAAATTTTCATTTTTATTATTCTTATAAATTAATATTTTGATCAATTAATTAGATTTAATTTATTTTTATAAAATTTGAACACGTTTTTGGAATTTTTCCATTTTCAAGATACAAAGCTCTCTACTTCATAAATTTTTTGGTAGGATTTTTTGGAGTTTATAATTTTTAAAATTCCTCAAATATTTTCATTATATTCATATTAAATCAGTTTTAAAAAATTTAATTTATTTTATGAGTTTTACATTTTTTTTAAATAACAATTTTGTTTCAAAAATGTTTTTACTCATAAAATTTTGCAAGTTTATAATTTTTAACTACTTTTTTTTGCATATAAAATTTTCAAATTTTGTTTTGAATTTATATATCAAAATTTTATTAATTTTAATTAGTTAAATTTTATTTTTTCCATTTCATGGGCCTTAAAACCCAATAATAGCCTAATAAGCCCCTTAACTTTCCAAACAAGCTCAATGAACTCATTTTTGTTTTCTAACAAGCCCAAGAAACTTATTTTGATTAAATTTTAATTAAATTTGTTACGTGAAATTTTATTTTTTGAATAGATAATTATTAATTTATTACAATTTAGTCTTTATAATTTGTTTTTGATCAAATTGAATTTTTTTCCTCTCTTATATTTCTAGATGATGATGTCATGAATGGCATCATCATGTAAAATAATAAATTCATTATTTACACTTTATTGAATGAAAAAAATCTAAAAATAATAAAAAATAAATGAATAAAAAATAAAATAAAATAATTGGTAGAATTTTGTATGACCATTCTGCCAAGCCCTTTTCTTAGAAGCCTTGGCCAATTCTCACCCTTTAAAAAGGGGGGAGAAAGCTTTGATAAAAAAGCTTTGAGGAGCTTTGGCATTCCATAAGAGAAAATCACTTAAAACCTTAAAATTCTTAAATTTTCAAGCTTTTAAAGATATTTTTTCTTGTAAAACTTCTAATTTTTGTTCATTTCATGTTTGGTTCTTTCTTTTGGTGAGCTTTGTGGTTACTTAAGCTCATAGATTTTGATCCATGGTGAAAGGCCAAGTGTGAAAGTCATAAACAATGTTTCTTGATTTTGTTGTTTTAATTAATTTTGTTAGCAATAAATTGATTTTTATCATGATAATTTGTGTATAGTAATGGAAATATTTTTATTTTCATGTGGATTTATTCATTATTTATTATGTTGTTATGCATATTTAAGTTTGGTAAAAACTATGACATGTATTTATGTTGATATTCATGAAACTATGTGATGAAAAAATTGTTTTTAGTTGATATATATGCTGGCAAAAAAATGTTTATGGTCTCAGAATAATTTTTCATGCTTGATTTCATGGTATTTTGGATTATTTTGTAATATTGCAAATTTGTAGGGACTTAAAAATAATTTTATCAAATTTTTGAAGGCCTTGGAAAAGTGATTCCAAGCTTGGTTAAATCTAATTTTGATGATTTTGTGATTTTTTGATGATTTTTTTGTTATTTTGTTATCATAGAAAATATAGGGACTAAATTACAAAAATTGTAAAATTTTTTCTATTTCCATCCAAGCTTGGTTGAATCATGTAGACACCTTTAGGAGTGTTTTCATGCTTATTCTAATATGTATAAACATGTTTCATGCTTTCTTATCATTTTGGGGTCATTTTATAATTTCAAAAAATTTAGTGACTTATTTGTAAAGTTATAAAATTTTTGCTCTAAGCCCAAAGGTAGTTGGCTGATTGTTTCTTATGATTTTCAGTATGCCTTCCAAGTTAAGTTTGATGCATTTGATGTTTGCTTTTGTATTTTAAATCATATAGGGACTAAATTGCAAAATTTTTAAATTTAATTTCAAGGCTATCCATGCTTGGTTGAACCACTTAGTTTTTTTTTAAGGATTTTTTTCCTGTATTTTAACATGCTTAGAGGTGTTTTATATACTTTTAACCATTTAATGATCTTTTTGCAAAACTTGAAAATTTATGACTTATTTGCAAAAAAGTGGATAAATGGTTCCAAAGCTAAGGGTGTTTGGCCGAGCCTTTCATATGATTTTTGATGTGCTTGCCATGTTGTTTTGTGATGTTTATCTCATATATGGACTATTTTGCAATGTTAGAAAATTTTAGGGCTAATGTAATATTTTTGACATTTTAAGAATACTTCTAGCATTCCTCTGGTCTTCCGGAGGGTTGTAGAAAATATTAAAACTTTTTGTGTTTGTTTGATTTTCTGGTGGGTGTATGAAATTCATTTTTCAAAGATTAGGGACCCATTGGCAATTGTCACATTTTAGGTCAATCTTGATATCCAAGTTACCCATGGAAGGTATAATTGTCATTTCATATCATTTTCAAGTCCTTTAAGGTACTGGGGTACTTTTATGTCAAAGGTAGAGTTTAGGGAGATTTCAGTAATTTATCCTAGAACCAAGTTTTTTATGATCACCGAGATACTTATATGTCAAAGATGCATAATAGGGATAGGTTCATCTTTTTATAAAGTCATCGAGTCTTTTAGGCTTATCGGGATTCTTCTATGTCAAATATAGACCATAGGGACATTTTAGTAATTTGAATCAAAACTAAGTCTTATGTGATCACCGGGATACTTCTATATAAAGGTATGTAGTTGGAATAGGTTTATGTGTCTATAAATTTATAGAATCTTCTAGGGTGTCGGGACACTTTTATGTCGAAGATACACTTTAGTCACATTACATTAATTTATTTTAGAACTGAATCCTTTAAGGTCACTAGGAATTTCTATGTCAAAGGTGTACTTTAGTGGACATTTTGGTATCAACCATATTCGAATCCTTAGAGTCAAATTTAGTACTTTTTGTCTAATCGAGTCTTAGGGTGATTTTTATTTTTATTATTAATACTATTAAAAAAATCAAAATTTTTGTAAATTAAAGCAATGTCTCTAAGTTAAAATAGTATGTAGAATTTCTCTGAGTATATGAAAGAGGCTCTACGAATTATTTTAATAACGAGTTATCTTTTTCAAAATAAACATCGGGATTTTTTTTAACTCCATAAAAATCATACCTCTTGTAATCCTTTGACTTTCTAATGGGGTATAAAGGATTTTTTATCTTTTTAGAAACCTTTTGTATTCTTCCAGTTCTCCAATAGGGAACAAAAGAGAATGATAAAATTTTTTGTATTCTTTTGGTTCTCCAGAAGGGTGTGAAAGATATTATGATTTTCAAAAATATTAAAAACTCGATTTTGTTTTATGGAATAATAAGTTTATTTTGTGAAAATTTTGACATGTGGGAATTAGAACTAAATATCGAATATTGAAATTGAATAAAAATCAAATTTTATGTTAACACATTGTTAACAAGTACTGATTGTATGGCATCACGTGGCATCACGAGAAGGTTGATCCTTACTTATGGTTGGAACCAACCCTGGACCTTTTTTATGTGATTTCTATTATTTTCACAGACCTTGGAATTTTTTTAAGGGTTTCGTAACCCTAGAAATTTAAACTTCAATAAATGACTAATCTCACTTAACTAAAACAGGTTGGTGGCAACTCCAAAATAAATAGTCATTTCATAATAACTATTTAGAGTTAAGTTGAGTGAGTGATTCATCTCGACAACTTAATCCTCATACACGAAAAATAAAAGATAATATTAATAATGAAATGGGCCCCAAAAATAAAAGAATTATGATATATTAATGTATAAAGGAATAAAGGGTTCATCTGTAATTTTAAGTCAGGCTAGTCAAGATTTGTATCTAGGCCATGTTGCAATAGCTTGGCAACTCCACTATGGATAGGTTAGAGATTCAGGCTTAAAATTAATCATGTGCTAAGCAAATTTTTATTAATTCAGTTTCAATTGATATTTAACTATAATTCCTAGTATTTTAAAAAAAAAATTATTTTATAGAAATTGTGCCATATATTATTCATAATTTTCACTAACCCTTTTGTTTCCTTTAAAGCATTATTTTTAGGGAAATTTAGGATAGGTTTTTATTATTGTTTTGAAAGAGTCAAGTCATAAAAGGTATGTTGTTCCTTCACACACATTGTGCACATGCTTATGCAGATTCTCCTCCAAGTATATTAAGGGGATATAGGTACCTAATATTTTAGGAGGAAGCAAAGTAGCTCTGCCTTCTAAGATGTTAGCCTCTATCTAGGCTAGTGAAAAGCATATCGGGTGTAAATTCCTATGCTGCTCAAGGTGTTAGCCTTGTTACGGGCATGGAAGATACTCTTACTTGAATTAAACCCTTTCTGACATAAATTTGCGATAGGTAAGGATTAAGGTACCTCATAAGCTCTTTCTGGACTATGGAGTCATTCAAGAACCTATTTAGATGTCTAACCAAACTTCATGTAATGGACTATAAGGGCTCACCTTGTTAGAGCCATACCTTATTCTAGAGAGTACCAAATTAGGTACACATGGGGAAAGAGAACTCTAACCTTTTACTCTTATAATTTGATTTTCTTGATATTAATAAGTATATGTTGTGTTACTATGATATATTTTACTTTTATTTATTTCTCGCATTAGTTTGTTATATTATGAAGGATTTTTCTTAATTTTTGGCATGACATCCATTTCTCATGGAAACTTGTGAATTCATTAAGCATTTTGTTATCTGCAAAATTCACATCTTTATATGCTCATACATTTCTAATTTTTATAATACACAAAAATTGTTCCATTTGTTGTATTTTAAGGATCAAGGTATGGAGGATCAATTGGAGGCAGGGATCGACATTTTGGAATCCATTGAAGGAGTATACAAAAATGAAATAAAAATAATGAAAAATCATCTTGATGGACTAATAAATAAGGTCGAGAAATTGAAAGGAGTGTTAGAGAAATAAGGCATGAGATCCAACAAATTTTCAAATTAACACTTAAAGACTTAAAGGTTGGATCGAGTATCCTATTAGAAATGAGTGAAAAAAAGACATCCAATTTGGCATTTACCTAGATTAACCTACCTGTTAATCGTTTTGGTTTTCTAGGCACTACTTTATCATCCTTTAAAGTCTACATTGAAAGAAGACTATGAGGAAGCAAACTTGATTCGCTCTTGCTTGCTTATAAAGAATTGTACTATATTTTGTTTGAGCATTAGCCATCGTTCCTATATACAAGCCTCCCTATGAACCCTTTGTCCCAAATATTATGATATTAGTGCACATTATGAATTCCATGCAGGATTACAGGGCATTCTATAGAAGAATGTGATGTGTTCAAAAGAAATGTTCAAATCTAGTCAATACTGGTGTAGTACAAATTAAACCAAAGTCAAATAAATTTGTTAAATTCCCATCATGTTATGGGAAGTATTAGAATGCTAAGGAGTAATGGAGTGTTTATGGAGATAACTTTTTGGGCTACTTGCTCGATTTTGTAAATATAAGGTTAAAAAATGAAATGATTAGGATTTAGGAAAATCTTTTAAAAGCACTTATGCAAGAATAGTCCTTTTTGACTCTATTGAATCTTGTAAATATAGTTTTGTGTAAATGGATAAATCAGAGAATTTTGGTTAGTAAAATAATCATGACTTGAATTCTTAGGATTCTTACTTTTACAATAATCGCCATGCTTGATATTTAAGCAATTGCTTAGCCTCTAAGTCATACCATTAAATATTGTCTTATACATTTATTCATTAATACATATGTTCATTTATTCATTTATTAATCCATATATCAATTTTCCATTATTGATAATCATAAAGGATAATAATAAAGATTAGTGTTAATAAGATGCATGCATATTCTCGTAGACTAATTTAAGTTATTTTTTTTGCATTTGAGGTGGAATAATACAGAATCACAAGAAAAAAAGAAGAGACATCGCTTGATAAGACGAGTGGAAAAGAGTCCAAAATAATGAAGGGAAATGGGAGCATTGAGTACTCTAAGCCACTTAAGGAAGTAAAAATAGAAAATGAGTTATGGAGGAAAGGTCTCCACAAAGGCAAAGCCTTGACCAAAGGAATTGACAAATAATCTTGAATCATACTAACACTTCTGGTAGGATCTAGAAAAGTATAAACTAAAAGGCAATCACCTCAAAGTACCTAACTTTTGAGTGCCAGTCCCATAATACATGTTCATGCTGACGAAGGGGCAACAAGTAAAACATGTAGGATGAAAAAAAAATGATATGTTAATATATGCTAATGAGTCACAACTGATAAGAGCCAGGCCCATAGAAAATTTTAAAAACAAGGAAATCTATTTGGATTATGTCTTCATCCTTTACCTTTCATCATTTAGCAACATCAGCAACTACAAATAAGGATGAGAGTTATATCCACTGCTTTTATTAAACAACTAAAGCTTATGCTACTAATTAGCAAAAGCACTATAAAATCCAGAATCAAAATAGTCTAATACAGAACATGTTTGTTAGCATAAGATGTGGAAAACTAAACTTATCATAAAAAAATGAAGTTCAAAAAGGCTAAAAGAAGATCATGGTACCGTATAACAGTTTAAAGAGAGCGTGCAAAATGGAAAAGTCAAATTGGGGTGATGTAATAGTGCCATTTGGAGGCTGAGGAAAACAATGAAAAAAAATAAAAAGAGAAAAAAAAGGTTTTTGATAGTGATATTCGAAGATAAGGCTTCGATGGTGATATTCAAAGCATCTAAAGGTTTTCAAAGTCTTTAACGATGATATTTAAAGACAAGGCTTTGATGGTGATATTTGAAGCATGTAAAAATTTTTAAAATTTTCAATAGTGATATTCGAAGCCAAGGTTTCAATAGTGATATTCGTAGCATTTAAAAGTTTTCAAAGCCTTTGGTAATGATATTCAAAGACAAGGCTTCATGCTGATATTCTAAGTATTTTAAAGTTTTCAAGGTCTTTAATGGTGATATTCAAAGATAAAGTTTTGATGGTGATATTTGAAGCAGTCAAAGCAGTTTTCAAAGTCTTTGGTGGTGAAATCTAATGTATTTTAAAGTATTTTCAAAATTTTTGGTGGCATATCTAAAGCTTATACTCAAAACACATTATTGAGGAAAAGAAAAGGCAAATTCTTTTAAAAGATTCCCTAGAAAAAAAAAGCAAAATAAATGCCCCTAGGGATGCCAATTTAGCAAAATTTGATAAGTTGGTGGATGCCTATCAAGGATGATTGGTTTAAGAGTCATCGACCTTACGGTTGTATGCCAATCAGGGGCAATTTCTATATTAACTATAAATTTTTTTTTTAGAAACTGTGAATTTTGAAATGAATTTTGGTTTGTAAACAATGTGTATAAATCATGAGCCATGAATTTCGTAATAATTTCTAATACCTAGGATAATAAGAACATTTTGAAAAATTTTCCTTTGGTAGATGATCAAAAATAGGTTGAAATCTCTCAGAAAGGTTTTTCACTTCCACATATGTGATTGTACTAGGTATTTAACCATGAACCTTTCACAACCATAGACTTTTCACACCCATATGTCCTTTTCTATGAATTCCTTAAAGGTAGAACAAATAGGTTATGCTCCTAAAAGATTTAGATGTCGATAGTTTAATATGTGTTAAGATGATGATAGTAATTCTGAGACCTTTCAAATTCATTTTGATAACCTTTCATTATAGTTTTCATGACAATCTTCTAAATCCCTAATTTCAAAAAAATGAGAACAAATATGATCCCAAAACACTTTTCCCTTTAGGATAAAATGTTTTTAATCCAATACTTGATAAATAAAATGTGAAATCCGAGATATTTTTTCATGCCAATTTGATTTTCTCTCTCAAGAGCTTAGCGACAACCATGGTCCATTAATAGCTATGAAATTGAAAATGTTGAGGGGCATACCTTAAGCCTTCAAAAATTAAGTCCAATATCATATTAATAAGGTACCCAAAATGGTTTCAAAAGAAAACAACCCTTTTTCCTAGTAAAATGCTTGCCAGTTCAGATAGTTTTCTTTGAAAAGTAAGATGGCCTTCTTTTTCTATCATTTTGCAAATATAGAAAATTATTCCTTTTCTAGTCTCCTTAAAGCCTGATAATTTATTTTTTTCTTTATCAAAGATAACCTTCCACACTAGGGGCAAGTGAAGCAAAGCTTTATGATCAGAAGGGGTAAATTCCAATCTAAATTTACAAGAAAAACGGGTTATATGCCATGCGGCAAATTATGAAGACTGAAAAAAGTTTAATTTAAAGTTCAAACATTAAAAGTAAAGAATGAAGAAAATTTTAAATTCTTTTAGAATTAAAAATGAAGAAAAACATGATGAAAAAAGAACTAAAAAAGCAAAGAAAAATGAAAAAGCGAAAAAGATAAAGAAATAAGGATTTGTTCATCTTGAAAGACATATTGGATTCAATTATTCTGAATAAAAATGATCCTTGATTCAATTACCCTTAAACAACTGATTTGGGCCTATTTATCCTTTTCTTTCTAAACCAAAAACCATGGCCTACATTACATATCTAACAAAGTCCACTTTGTTCAAACATAGCTATTTGAGCTGTTGGGCTATTCCTTGAAAGCTCCTTTCAAATTCATCTTTTTAATTGATTTTGGGCTCTCAAGAATATGATGGGGCAATCAACAAAAAATTGAAGTTCTAGAGTGAAAACCCAAAAATGGTAGTCTAGAACAAACCTAAAGTCTTTGGAATTGTTCTTAAATCGACAAAGGTAGCCACCAAAGAAAAAAATATTTCCTTGCTAATCTAAAAAAATCCTAAACCTTTGAAATTTCATGACATCAATAAAATGTTGAATCAAATGCCCAAGCATTGATTCCTTTCAAAATAACCTTTTCGAATCTTTACACCTAACCTTGGGAGTTGATGTGTACCAAAGGCCTTTTAAATTAACCCTTTGAGAGTTGGTGTTTATTGACATTAGTTTAACACCTGTTGGGCTATTGTATTTGAAATTTAAAAGGATGTTATAACCTGATTGTTTGTCTTTCAAGGGATTCCTAAGAAACAAACATTTACCTAAATTTAGTCTTGATAAACCTAGACCTTGTTGTACCAATTGTTTTAAATCAACTTTTAGCAGTGCCACCTCATTTGTGCCTCTAAATTCATTTCTCCATCTCATTCAAAGCTGTCCAGAATAGTGATCATTGATCACAAGAAAGCTTTAATGTCATGATGAAGATAGCATATCCATTATCCTTGATATTGAAAAATTCATGGTTAAAATTGTTTTAAAATTTTTCATAGTTTTTGTTTAAGAAAATTTTTTCCCTGGGTCAAAATAAGAAAGTGATCTCATTCCATAAATCCTAAAATTTTAATGAATGATAAAACTTTTTATGATTTCAATAGAAGTTTGCAAACATGCGTTAAGTAGATATTTATCTAATTACATAAATTTTATCTTGGAATTGATGAACACTAATTCGATATTAATGAGTTTTAAGGAAAAATTGAATAAATTCCAAATTCTTGAAGTCAAGATTAGAAAAAATATTTTGAGGGCAAACATCAAGTCACCCTTTAGCCTTTAACAGCAAGCCATTAAGAAGAAAAAAATTGGC
Source organism: Adansonia madagascariensis (assembly GCA_038381835.1). NCBI lineage: Eukaryota > Viridiplantae > Streptophyta > Magnoliopsida > Malvales > Malvaceae > Adansonia > Adansonia madagascariensis. Next base: position 25,085 of record JBBYHL010079101.1, on the reverse strand, counting down.
AATAATAAGGCTTGGATTAATGAGGCCTTGCTAACATATGAAAAGAGGAATTCCTATATTATTCGTGTAGTATGAAATATTACATTCATTTGAAATGACATTACATACTCAAACCTACATCTGCATTTGCATCATTTCACAAAGAATTTGAAAATTTAGTTTTAAGAAATGCTTTTGGTGGTGTATCTGAAGCATTTTAAAAAATTAGTGGTATCATCCGAAGCATAGAATGAGTGCCCAATGTAATTGGCCAAGATGGTAGCCAATCAATGTTGGTGTCTATAAAAGCCTAAGAGTTGCAGATGGCAAAATTGGCACCAATATGAAAGCTCGATGTAACTGGCCAAGTTGGTAGCTAGTCGATGTTAGCATTCATTGTAAAAGGCCTAGAAGTAGATGGTGGCTTTGGCCTAGTCAAAATTAGCACTAAGTCCAAAAGTAGCCGATGGCTTAGTCCTTGTGAAATTGGTATTTAAAGATAAAAACCTAATATAGTTGTTTAGGATAAAAAAGAAAGAAAAAAAAAAGAAGGAAAGGACTTATCACGACCTGAATGAAATTATGTCTATTTAGTGTTTGCCCTGTTCCTGATCCTTAATAATGGCCAAAGAAGGTTAACAGTTGACATCTAATTTTGTTTGGGCCTCTTCTTTGAAAGTCCAAAAATATTCGAGACCAAAAACTTAATAACGAACTAGACATTTTCAAGATTTTTTCAATTTATGCGTAAATGAATGCATATGCATGTGAAAAAAATTACAATTTTGAGTGCCAATCTTGGCTAAAAAAGACGAATATCAAGGTAGGGAATTAGCTTTTAACCTTATATGTGTGAAGTTTTGAACGGTCAAAATTTCCATTTTATGAATTTTTCAAAATTTTTTTTTGTAATTTGGGAAGTTGACCATTATATATTTTTACTGATACCTATGTAGTATTTATGCCGATACTCACCCTGAAAATAAAAAATATTCAAGGAAAAATTCATATTGGCATTTTATACCATAAGGTGTCAAGTTGTTAAATCTATTCATTAAATTTAAATTTTGCGCAATATTAGGAGTATCATATTTGTGAAATTTTTCTCAGTAAAAATTGTTCCAAATTTCAAGTTTTCATCTTTATTATTCTTATAAGTTAATATTTTGATTAATTTATTGGATTTCATTTATTTTGATAAAATTTGAATATATTTTTGGAATTTTCCTATTTCCAAGATACGGAGTTTTATATTCCATAAAATTTTTCGATAGGATTTTTTTTAGTTTATAATTTCTAAAATTTTTTAAATATTTTAATTATATTCATAGGAAATCAATTTTTAAAAATTCAATTTACTTTATAAGTTTTGCATTTTTTTAAATAACAATTTTCTTTCTAAAATGTTTTTGCTCATAAAATTTTATGTGTTTGAAATTTTTAATTACCATTTTCTAAATTTTTCAAATTTTTTTTTTTAAATTTCTATATCAAAATTTTATTAATTTTATTTTTAATCGGTTAGATTTTATTTTTTTTCCATTTAATAGGCCTTAAACACGTTAATGGACCAATAAGTCCTTTCGACAAGCTCATTGAGCTCATTTTTATTTTTTAACAAGCCGATAAGCTTATTTTGATTAAACTTCTAATTAAATTTGTTATGTGAAATTTTATTCCTTGAATATATATATTTTTAATTTGTTATAATTTAATCCCTCTAATTTGTTTTTGATCAAATTAAAATTTTTCTTTCTCATATTTCTAGATGATGATGTCATGAATAATATCATCATGCATATTGACAAATTCATTAATTACACTCTATGAAAATGAAAAAAATCTATAAATAATAATAAATAAATGAATAAAAATAAACTAAAAAGAAAGAAATTGGTAGAATTTTGTAGAACCATTTGGCCAAGGCTTTTTCTTTGAAGCCTTGGCCAATTCTTACCCTTTAAAAATGGGGGAGAAAGTTTTCATAAAAAAGCTTTGACATTCCATAAGAAAAAAATCACTAAGAAAACCTTAAAATTCTTAATTTTTCTCATAAAGTTTTTAGCTTTTGTTCATCTCATGCTTGATTCTTTCTTTTAGTGAGCTTCTTGATTACTTGAAGTCATGGATTTTGATTTATGTTGAAAGGCCAAGTGTGAAAGTCATGAACAAAGTTTTTTGATTTTTTTGTTTTAATTTATTTTTTGTTAGCAATAAATTAATTTTTATCATGATAATTTATGTATGTTAGTAGAAATATTGATATTTTCATGTATATATGTTTATGTTATTTTTCTTTATATTTTCATACTAATTTGTTCAATATTTATTATGTTTTTAATGCATACATAGGCTTGGTAAAAATTATGACATGTATTTATGTTGATATTCATGAAAATAATTTCTTTTTAGTTGATATATATGCTGGCCGAAAATGTTTATGGTCTTGGAATAATTTTTCATGCTTGATTTGATGGTATTTTGGATTATTTTGTACTATTGAAAATTTTTAAAGACTTAAAAATAATTTTTCCAAAATTTGAAGGCCTTGTAAGGGTAATTCCAAGCCTAGCTAAATCTGATTTTGATGATTTTGTGATATTTTGATGATTTTTAGGTTAGTTTGTAATTATAAAAAATATAGGGACAAAATTGTAAAAATTTTTCTATGGTCATTCAAGCTTGGCCGAATCATGTAAACACCTTTAGGAGTGTTTTCATGCTTATTGTTATATATATATATATGTTTTATACATTTTTTTATCGTTTTGGGGTTATTTCTTAATACTAGAAAGTTTAGGGATTTTTTTGCAAAATTGCAAAATTTTTTCTTTAAGGCCAAAGGTACTTGGTTGACTATTTCTTGTGATTTTTGGTATGCCCTCCAAGTTGGTTTTGATGTATTTGATGTTTGATTTTGTATTTTAAATCATATAGGGACTAAATTGCAAATTTTATAAATTTAATTTCAAGGCCATTGAGGTGTTTTATATATTTTCAAACTTTTATGGACCTTTTTGTAAAATTTAAAAATTTAAGGACTCATTTGCAAAAAGGTGGAAATGGTTCCAAGGCCAAGGGTGTTTGACCGAGCCTTTCATATGATTTTTGATGCGCTTGCCATACTGGTTTTGTTGTGTTTTATGTTGCTTTATGATGTTTATCTCATATAAGGACTATTTTGCTAAGTTAGAAAATTTTAAGGATCATTTAGAAAAACTTTGTATTTTAGGGTTATTGTAATATTGATGACATTTTAAGAATATTTCTAGCACTCCTCTAGTCTTTCCAGAGGGGTGTAGAAAATATTAAAAGTTTTCATATTCATCTGGTTTTCTAGTGGGGTATGAAATGCAATTTTTAAAAATTAGAGACTTATTAGCAATTTTTGCATTTTAGGTCAATCTTGATATCTAAGTTACCCATGGAGGGTAGAATTATCGTTTCATATCATTTTTGAGTCCTTTAGGGTACTAGGATACTTTTATGTCAAAGGTAGACCTTAGGGACAGTTTAGTAATTTACCCCATAGCCAAGTCCTTTACGATCACCAGGATACTTCTATGTCAAAGGTGTATAGTAGGAATAGGTTTTTTTTTGTCTATAATGTTATAGAATCTTTTAGGATATCGAGATACTCATATGTTGAAGGTACACCTTAGGGACATTACATTAGTTTATTTTAGAATCAAGTCTTTTAGGGTCATCAAGATACTTCTACGTCAAAGGTGTACTTTAGAGGACATTTTGTTCTTATCAACCATATTCAAATCTTTAGAGTTGAGTTTAATACTTTCCATCTAAATCGAGTCTTAAGGTGATATTTATCTTTATTATCAATAAATTTTAAATTTTTGCAAATTAAGGTAATTTCTTTGAGTTAAATAGTTTGTAGTATTTCTCCCAGTATATGTGAGAGGTTCTATGGATTATTTAATAACAAGATATCCTTTTCAAAATAAAAATTAAGATTTTTTTTAATTCCGTAAAAATAGAACCTTTTGTATTCTTTTGGCTTTCTTATAGGGTACAAAAGATATTTTGATTTTTTTTAAAAGCTTTCACATTCCTTTGATTCTCTAACTGGGTACAAAAGAGAATGATAAAAACCTTTATGTTCTTCTGGTTCTTTGGAAAGGTGCAAAAGATATTTTTATTTTCAAAAATATTAAAAACTCGATTTTCTTATATGGAATAATAAATTTATTTTATGAAAATTTTGGCATGTGGGAATTATAATTAAACATCGAACATTGAAATTGAATAAAAATCTAATCAAACTTTATGTTAACACATGGTTAATAGGTACCAATTGCCAGACATCACGAGAAGGTCAATCCTTACTTGTGGTTGTAACCAAATCCTGACCCTTTTTGCATGATTTCTGGTATTTTTGTAGTCGTTGGAATTTTTTAAGGGTTTCATAACCCTAGAAATATAAACTCTAATATGTGACCAATCTCACCTAGCCAAAACAGGTTAGTGGCAACTCCAAAATAAATAGCCATTTCATAATGACTATTTAGATTTAAGTTGAGTGAGTGATTTATCTCGAAAACTCAGTCCCCAAAAACAAAAAATAAAAGATAATATTAATAATGAAATAGGGCCCTAAAAATAAAAGAATAAAGATATATTATTGTATATAGTAATAAGGGGTATATCTACCATTTTATGTCAGCCTTTGTATCTGGGTCATGTTATGATAGTATTGAAACCATGTGATTTTTCAATGCAGGTATCGATATTAGGAGCCTTTGTATCGATACTTGGGACATTGTATTAATACTAGAAACACTTTGTATCGAGACTTAGCATAAGCTATCGATATTGGGATAGTTTGTATTGATATAGAAAAGCATTTCCTACAACTTAAGCTACTACCGAGCACTCATACTCCACTTGTTATATCGATACTTTTTGGGGTTTTAAGCTTGGTATCGATACTAACATACATTAGATTGATACATACATCAAAAACACTTTGTAAAATGATTTTTCTTACATCAAAGCATGTTTCAACAAGTCTCAAACATATTCTAAAGATTAGTGTACATTTGAAATTTTATTCTTTAGAAAGTATGAAGTCATAAACAATTTAGGGGAGAAAATTAAGTTGAAAATATTAACTAGAAAACATTAAATGACAAGCTAATTAAACTTAAGTTTTTGTTATATCAAAACCGATATTAATTCAAAGCTAATAAAACTAACAAAGTTTTTTTTATTTAAATGATATATTTAAAGGAGTTATTCTATATTTGACTTGTACGTTGTTTTAGGATACAAACCTGATAAACAAGAAAAAACAAATTATTAAGTAATTATTTTTATTTAATTTTTAAATGATGCATTCAAAGGGTTGATCCTAGGTTGAATTTGAACAATTTTGAATCCATATTCGAATTAATTCAAAAAATTTAAAACAATTTATGAATTATTATTTTTTATTTTTAAAATGATGTCTTAAAGTAGTTGGTTTAGACTTGTTAATTTTGACCCGAACCTGAAAAACTCGACCAATTCACTTGAACCAAAACCCAATCTAACTCAATTTTTACTAGAAAAAGTCAACAACCTAAATCCAAAAATGACTGAAGCCTGAAATGACTTGAATCAAGAATAACCTAAACCTAAAAAACCCGAATATGAAATGACTCGAAACCAAATTGACCCAAACAATTAACTCAAAATGGCCTAAACCCAAAATCTGATAAACTTGAGTGTTGAAGCTAATGAACCCAAAACCAATTAACTTGGGTGTTAAGATTGACCTAAACCTAAATTGACTCAAACCTAAAATGACCTAAATCTAAATGACCCGAACCGAAATGACTTAAACCCAAAAATAACCCTAAACTTTAAGAACTCAAAAAGATTCACACAATTCAAAATCAACCCGACTCGCCTAATTGATAGGTCTAGGTTGGTTCACATCTTAACTCACAGTTCAATACTGAATCCATACCTAACCTGCTAAAAAGATTAAAATAAAATTATTTTTTTTGAATTTTAAATAATTTATTCCAAGGGATTATTCTTCATGTTAACTCATATGTCGATTTAGGATTCATACTCAAACCACTTAGAAAAAAAGTTTTAAAAAATAAATTTATTTTATTTTTAAACAATATATTGAAACTGATTGTCTATATGTTGACTCATGAATCAATGTAAATGCATATGCAATTCTATTTACAAAATTTAAATAAATAATTATTATTTAAGAAAATTTAATTTAAAAATAATTTTTTATTAATAATTATTAAAATTTATAAAAAAAAATTAACGAAACCCAACAAGCAGGGCTTTAAAACTAGTTAATTGTAGAAGTAAAGCAAAGGAAAGGTGGAAAACAGAGGAATATAATAAGCTGAGCAACCCTTAGACCTTAAATTCAATTTCATAATAACAATAAGGTACATAATAATCAATTAAACAATCTTTCCTGATTCAACGGACTCTCTGATGAAATACCAATTGAAAACATAAATTAAAATAAATACTTAGGAAAAGACAGAAACATTCTTGTTAGATATATAAAATATTACATTTGTAAAATATATATCCTTGTCATTATAAGAGCAAATGAATTGAGATAACTCAGCTAGTTGACAATCTTATTTTACTTGCGTATTAGTCTCTATAAGAACATAAATTAAAAATAAATACTCAGAAAAAGACAAAAACATGCTTGTTAGAGATATATATAAAACATTATGTATATTTATATGTCCTTGTCATGATCAAAGCAAATGAATGGATATAAGTCAACGAGTTCACAATCTTTTGTCCTTGCATTTTAGTGCTATAAAAGAACTACTCTTTGAAATGGAATTGGTACTTCTCAAGTGTTTGTTCAAAGCGAAATTAGAATTGGTTCTAACAATGCAGTAGAAATATTTATTGGTGGGTGCTGTGGTATTGGCTGGTCTCTCAGCTTGGTTTAGATTAATAAATCTACAACCATCTACCTTGAACACCCTCACAGTTCAACCGCAATTAGCTGTGACGCCGGCGATTGACTTTTACAAACTCAGTCTCCAATGGCCACCTTCTACATGTAACTCTGGCAAGATCACTTGCAACCCACCTACCGGTCCCACCCTTCCCCAATTCACCCTCCATGGTATATGGCCACAGGATATAAATGACGATCTAGTGCCCCCTTACGATCAAAGAAATCCTTGCACCACTCAGACCCCAACTCCTGCCAATAATCTTCCGGTACGCATATGATTAGCTTAACAATGTTTTAGAATTTACTTTCATTTTTTGTGAAATTATTAATTAATTTGTTAGTTATCTAATTCAATTCTTTACCCTTTTTCTTTTCTTATTTAAAAGACTAAGCTGAAACAAATTCAAAAAGACTTAACGTCACTATGGCCAAATTTAACGGACCCTTAAAACTTGGCCTCAAATATGGAATTTTGGAAATACGAGTGGAAAAAGCATGGAACTTGTTTTGATTATCCTACCCAACCAGATCTATACTTCAATTCTGCTTTAAAGCTCAGGCAAGGCTTAAATCCAGGTGACTATATCTCATTTATATTTAGTTGTTAGCTTTTACACAGTATTAAACAATATGTTAATAAAATTAACTATAACACATATGAAGTCTGAACTAATTTTCACATGTTTATTAGCTTTCTTTAAGGTTTGTCTGTGTATTAACCTTTGAAACTTTTACTTATTCATAAAATCTCATTCTCATAAAATGGTTGATTCTAATGAATTTAAACCTTATTGTTTCATTTTAGTATAAAGAAACCTGAAGCTTTAAAGATAGAAAATGGTTACAAGTATTAAAATTTGAATAACGGACCTAGTGAATATGATATTCAATTAAATAATTTGAAAAACATTAATCTTTTATAAACTAAATAGATGGGAAATTATATTATTTCAACGTTTTGACATATTGTCCCTGATATGCTCTAATTATTGTTTTGATTTAGTTATGGGACTTACACTTGGATCAAAGTATACGGTTAAACAAGTTGCAGATAAAATTCTAAGTGATATAGGAGCTTATCCTGAGATTGCTTGCAACAAAAATAAAATGACTAGAGCACTGCAATTGTGGGAGATGCGTTTATGCTATGATAAGCCAACGTCCCCCAACCTTCCCCACAATCTCCAGAATTGCACGAAAAGATACTCAGTCAAGTGTAATAGCTTGGCTGATATTATAACTTTTCCTCTTTAGCTACCCAGTGCCCCTCAATCCTCCCTTTCATAAAATCTTTGAATAATGTACCAAAGGAATTTTGTAAACCCTAAAATTTAAGGTTTTTTTACTTATCTCTCCCTAAAGTGATACTTTAAATAAAAATGATTAGTGTATTATCTATTTTTTGTAGGGCGTGTTCATTTTTATCATTTTGACAAATAAAGTTAATAAGATGATATATATATATATATAAATTGGTTTAAATACAATAAAAATTTAGAAAATATAATATTTTTTTAATTTTTTTTATGAAACTAAAAGAGTTTAGTAGTTATGTATAAAAATGAAATCTTAATTAATTATATAATGCTCATATAATGGGAGAAACACTTTTAATTCAAGTTTTTCCATCCTGAGGCCATTATTCTCAACTTGACTAGTATCAATAATAATGACCGAGAATTGGTCGCATTTATGACATTTTTTATTTGTTTGTTATGCTTCGTCAAAGTGGAGTTTTCCATTCTAAGGCCATTATTCTCGACTAGTATCAACAATAATAACCGAGAATGGGTCGCGTATATGATATTTTTCGTTTGTTATGCTTCGTTAAAGTTCTGTTTTGTTAGGAAGAACGAAAAATCTTCATATATTAGTTGTTGAGGTGTCCGTCTGGCTAGATTGGATTCGAATCAAGTGTAAATATGATATCAATATTACATATAATTATTTAAGTCTGATTTAAATCAAAATGTAGGTGTCTAAATTTTGTCCAAACCTACTTATAATTATAAATGAATAATCCAAGCCTATCCATGTTACTTTTTTAAAAAGATTAAAAATATATTATTTTTATTTAATTTTTAGTGTCTTAATTTTTTTCCTTTTATTAAGTTTTAAAACATAAATAATTTAGTATTTTAATTTGTACGTTACAATGTTATATATATTCTTTATATATAATATTTACATAATATATAAATATAAAGATAATATATTATATAAATAAACAATGAGGTAGAGTAGACCATAAACATTGAGTTAAGGTTTATTCATTTTTTAAATGGGTCTCAGTTCTTATCCAAACTCATGTTTTGGGCTTAAAGTATCAGGCAAACCATCAAACTTGAACCGATAATCAAATCCTTAGATAAATCTAAATCACTCCATCGTGGAAAAATGCTTCATTGAATTTGAGTTTCAATTTTATTAACTTCAATGATCCAAATTTAATTTCTCTCTTCTATGTATGCAAATTTACTAAATTTAGTTTTGCTGATTTTTTTTTATTTCATTACTGTTTTATATTATTTTTATTTTATTAAAAAAATAAAAATATTATTTAATTACAATGAATAAAATATTGGATTAGATATCAAATCAATAAGATCTTTGATTATTGTTTCAAACGATCCAATTAATTAATTCAATTAAAAATTATTTAAACATTAAACATAAGGTTTAGATATTAAATAAGAATCAAAATAAATATTCCATAAGGTATTAACATACAATTAAGACAATAAAATTCAATTCCCATAATTCAAAAAAAATTAAATAAAAAATTGAAATTGATTTTTCATCAATTTAATTGAGCTTTTACCAGTTCACTGAATAATCAGTTTTTTTTATTATTCATTGGTTCAAACAAATTTGTACTTTTAATTAAATTTTCTATTATTTATCACCGAACAAACCTCAGTTTCTCAAATTGAATTTAAGCTTACGTATGAAGAAGCCATTGAAATATAATAAAAAAAATCGTCTAAGCTCTTATCCTACTTTTGCAATCAATTAAACCTTCAGATATTTATTTTTATTCAATTAAACCCTTTAATGGATGAAAATTGATGACTTGATTCACATGACTTAAGCGACCATTAATAATTGTGAGGCATGTAATAAAATGGCATTGCGTCCAATGAAGTGATGAAAAATGGCAACGTGATGGATCATCTTCTGAGTGACCATTTCTCCTTCTTTGATGCCCACGTGACAAAGTACTATTTTTTAGAAATTGAAAAATAAAATAAATTTTAAAACAACAAAAAAATCAAGAAAATCCAAATTCCTTTTAAGGAAATAAATCTACAAAAAAACCAGATTAAAAGCATAAATTCCTAAATTCAAAAATCCAAACTCAAAATCTCAAAATCAGAATAGGAGGTTTCTCCTTCAATGGGAGATGCCGAGTAGGAGTTTCTCCTCCAATGGGAGCTTCCCGCGTCTCATGGTACTGTGCACGTTGTTCTAAACATAGGAATCAAATTTGTGCTCCAGCTCTTGGATATTATCGGCAAATGACAAGTCGAGTTTGAGGAGGGTTGGTCGTCTTTGGTAGAGGCATCGTCGTTGGTGGGGTCGGGTTGTTCATTGGTTTCATATTGTTGGGTCTTCATTGGTTTCATATTGAGGTCCTTCAATTCTGATTTGACAATTGCTTTTAGAAAGCCAACCAATTTGGAAAATTTTTATGTAGGAAAAATTTGGTGGTTGTTTTCTTAGAGATAATTGATAAATATTGAATGGACAAATTGGATTAGTTTAGGAAAATTTCATGAAGGAAAGAAAGTTATAAATATATGGAAATGAAAGCTTTAGTTAGATCTGGTGAAACATCATGGTCTCTATACTTATATAATGTTTGATTCATCGTAATAGTTGTAGATACTTGATTTTGTTTAGGCCTTTATGAACCACATGCTGTTAATGTAAGCCTTGCAAGTCAATCAATTGAACTTGTAATACACTAGCATTTAGTCAATTCATGTAACATACATTATATTTGATTAATGTAATATGAGGTGTTTCTTTACCCATAAGATTAATCCATTATTAGTTGTTTAAATATTATATAGATAAAGATCATGAAGCACATTCATTTTGCAAGGAATTTGTAAAGAGTTACAATTATGAGATCCTTATGCATGAAAGTCATCTAAAAATATTCTTGGTCATCGTATCATCAAGATAGGGCATTGCCAATGCACAATGATTGGCATATGCAAGCCTCCATGCATGCAACTAATCTCATAAAATGAAGTATAGAGATAATTAGGGACATCATATAGGTGCTAGTTATGAGAACAAGTTTACTTAACATGACTTGCTATGAGAGTTCCATTTAGTATTCTACTCAAATCTTTAAAAAACTACTCTCATATGCGAGTACCGTAAGTGATTCTTAGACTTGTGATGCCAAGTCATCTTGTATGTGAATTATCATATTTAGAGATCATCGTGAATGAGTTCATAATAGATGAATACTAAATAAGGGTAGTTTTGGGTATGATATGAAGCATAATAAAGGTGAATGAGAGGTCCAAAGAGGATTCATCACCCAAGTGATATAAGAGGACATATCATGAGTTCATAATAGATGAATACTAAATAAGGGTGGTTTTGGGTATAATATGAAGCATAATGAAGGTGAATGAGAGGTCCAAAGAGGATTCATCACCCAAGTGATATAAAAGGACATATCCCAATTATTCCTGGCTCGTGTTAACTCAAAGACCTTGGCCAAAGCAATATCAATTATTAAGTTAGCACATAGGGGTTGCACACTAATATAGAATGGGTCAAGGGTAGATACTGTACCAACACTTACCTGTTCCATGATATATGATGAAGGGATTGAATTACACTAAAATACTGAACAATGAAGGGCTTGTCAAAAACCAATTTGACTCTTCCTGCATATCGAGTGGCCATAAAGCATTGTTAGATGTAAATCTTGGTCTATAAATATAAATAATTTTAACCAAGTGAATTTATATTTATTTCCATTATGATGGAGGCCTAATAGGTCACACACATGAGGGTGATTTTATGAAATTAAAATGAGACATGACTAAATTGCCTAAAGAGTAAAAGTTAATTAGGAGTTTTTTGAATTATTTAAAAACGAGGGGCTAAAATACAAATAAGTAAAAGCTTAGAAACACTCTAACGTTGGGTATTTAAACCTTACATACACCATCCCTATCACAAGTAGAAACCCTAAAGGTTCCATTTCATCTTCCCTAAGGAGGACTTGTGGCATCCTGCTTTTTGCACCATTCTTCTTCCGGATTTTGTGAGAAATTGTTTCTTCTTCGATTTTCTTGATTTTGGTGCATATAGGATCATTTAGGGAAGATTTTTGAAACCTAATATGCTAGCAATGATCTTGGTATAAAGAAGTCTCTCTTTTTCAAAGAATTTTTGAGTCAATTATGTGGATCACCATTAGGCTGGATGTGTGGACAGCTTTAGTTTGCAACAACTAATCTCATTGTACAAGACTGAAGTGAAGTTTTTTCTGATCCAACAGGATTGACCTTTTTGGATTGAGTATAAAATCAGATTTCTTTCTTTCTCATTATGAATAGATCGATTAAAGGCTTATAAGATGATCTGTTGATGCTATTTAGTAAGTTCCACTGCATTATTCTGAGTTTTTGATTTTAATAAGGTTTTATTGCTAAATAGATTTACCAAATTTGAACAATGGGCATTAGATGCCTAGGATAAGATCCTTCAAGTGGTATCCGAGCCTCCTTATTAGCCTTGATCGATCATAGACTTAGTTATTACCTACAGTAAAATAGTCTTCATTCGATTTAGTCTATACGATGTGATTTTTTTCCTCGAATTATTCTAAAATTTTTTGCATATTTACAGCATTCTAATGATGTGTTTTTAATCATCTTTTAATTATTTAAAATTATTTTTAATAATTTTACGATGATTGAATCTTATTAGCAATGTTTGAGTTTTGTTCATGCTGGAATCGCTTTAGTCTGGTGGTTTTTGAGCAACCTAAAAATTTCAAAATTTTGGTTGCTATTTAATACCACTTTTTTTCATGGGCAGAGTTATGAAAAGTTCATGACACTTGCTGGAAAAATTAGGAAAAGGTTTGGTTCAAAAACATTTTGAATCAGTGCCATTTGTGATGCCGTATGTGTGCATACTTCATGGATGTGTTTGGACCAGCAACTTGACACCTTAATTTGCAACATTAATGACAGCATATGATGCTGGAATTCGCATAAAAAATCAAAGGTTTAGTGAGAGTGAACCATCGGTGGTGGCTCAATATTTGGATGCTTAGTGAAGCCACCAAAGGGGTGGAAAACCGAGGAAGAATGTAGTCCTCTTTTGCGCCACCCTCCTTGGTTTTAAGAAGTTTGTTCCTAGTAAGAGTCTATCATATGAGGTTTGATATGGTCAACCAAGATAAAGATAATTAAAAAAAATCTAGCTAATAGTTATCTAGTTAAGTGCAAATGGGATTCTATTTAGATAAAATCTATTCTAATAAAACCTCCTAATCATCACCAAGCTAAAATTATTCAATTAATTAAATCTTAAATTATTTAAGACAAGATTGGGTAATGTCTTAATTTAGATGATTAATCCTAATTGGATTAGGTTTTGTCCTAATAAGATTAGGATAAAGATTAATCATGTAAGAAATTAATTTTCTTAATTAAATTAGACAAGAAATTGGCAACTAGAAACTAAGTTAATATTTATTTAAACATATTCATAAATGTTGTGAATGTATTAAATTATAATGGAAATAGGCCTAATATGATTGTGGATAGTTGACTTTTCATGTGTATTTAATTTTTTAAATAAGGTTTGCATATCCCACCTTATCTCTATTTTTTTGGAGATGTAAAATTCTTTTTTCATCTAGCTGCTGTTTAATGTAACTTAAGGTTTCTTCATTATAAATATAATTAGATTATATGCAAGAGTAAAACTAGGATTAGTTAAGAAAAATTTTAACCCTAAGATGGAGATCCAAGCTAGGGTATTAGGAAGCCCGGGAGGTTGCAAGAAGATTTATGAAGACTTTGTTTGTAATATCTAGGAATTAACCAAGTAATCTCCTTTGGTGGCTTGAAAAGATTACATTAGTAAAGTCCATTATCATCTAAGTACATGATAGTAGATTTATTTCATATGATAATATATTATGCTATGCATGCAAATATGATGAGACCTTAAATAAAAGATAAAATGAACAAACAAAATCCCTCGTACAATATTGAGTCCTATGCTATGCATGATAAAGACACTTTCCATTATTGATAACAAGATACCTGAGTTTTGGCCATGGGGATTTGTTAGGTCACTTAAGGGCATGATAACTCACATTGCTTGAGTTATGAATAATAGGTCTTACTCAATTAATGTCATGTTGTCCAGATGCATATAACTTGAGAAGATATTCATATAATAGTTAGGGTTATCATTACAAAAAATTAGTTGGAAGACCAATAAAAATTTAATGCCCCATCAATAATGGTTTAATACATTAAAAACTAATTAATACTTATTTCATACTAGTTTATTGATAACAGTAATTATTATAACTATATTGTAAGGCATATATGTGCCATAAGCCTAAAATGTTTGGACTAGTACATCAAATCAAGAAATGGAAGGGGATTGACAATTCACATGATCGAATTTCATTACTCTATTATCGATTCAACTACTTGAATAATTGATTTAGCATATGAATCACACTTATGTAATAACATTAGTTTGTTGAAGAATAATAGATAGTTAGGCTTCAATGAGGTAGTTCTAAGAATGGGCAATAGAGGAAAAGTTACGGCCACTGCCATCAAAATTTGTAACTTATTATTGTCTTCAAGCATGACCTTGGAGCTAAAAGAATGTCTTTATGTTCCTAGATTGGCTAGAAACATCAATTTAGTATCATTCCTCAGTGACAATGATGATTTCGAGCTTAGAATAAAAGGCAATAGCTATATTTTTATTCCAAATGACATGGTTTATGGATCAGTCTCATTAAAGAATAGGCTGTTTGTGTTGGATCTAGAAGTTCCTTTACTCAACATCAATGTGAAAAAGGCAAAGACGAATAATGCAACTAAGAGATATATCTAGAATTATGGGTTTGGACATGTTAATGAGACTTGAATAGCCAAGTTACATAAACAAGGTTATCTTGACCCATTTGATTATGAATTATATGGGACATGTGAATATTGTCTGCTTAGCAAGATGACCGAGACTCCCTTCACTGGTAAAAGTGAAAGGGTAGATGATTTATTGAGCCTAGTACATTTTAATTTATGTGGACCGATGAAAACAATAACCAGAAATGAGTCCTCATATTTCGTTATGTTTAGGTATGAGTTTTGTGCTTAATGAAGTACAAGTTCAAAGCTTTTGAAAAGTTCAAAGAGTTCAGGGCTAAACTAAAGAAACAAACTAGCAAAAGAATTCTGACTTTTAGATTCGATCGAGGAGGAGAATACTTAAGTCAGGTTTTCTTGGGTCATTTGACAGAAGATGGTATTCTGTCACATTGGACTCGGCTTAGAACTCCACAAGACAATCAAGTGTCTGAAAGATGAAACCAAACCTTGTTAGACATGGTTCATTCCATGATGTCTAAGCTAACTTTTCAATACCCTTTTTGCGAATATGACTTAGAAACCACTGCCTATCTTTTAAATAGGGTTTCAAACAATTCTATGAATAAGATACCATATAAGATATGGCATGGTAAAAAGACCATATATGTCTCACCTTAAGATTTGGGGTTATCTAACTTATGTGAAGTGAATAGCATTTGACAAACTTAGAGCTAGATCAAGCAAATGTAAATTTTTTGGATATATAGTTGGATATAAACACCCCATTTTGTTCGAGCCAACATTTGAGGTATCAAAAGTCATCGTCTGAGGCACCATCGAGGTTATTCAAAGAAGCACATGTCAACTTTCCACCATTCGTACAAGTTAAAGGGTCCAAAGAGTCAAAGGTAAAAAAAATTCACATTTTTATGTATTTCTCGATACATAGGTGTGAAGTATCGATACAAGGCTCCATATCATTCAAATGACAAAATTTTTCCATTTGCATGAATAGCAATAAGCTTAGTATTTATACTTGAGGACTGGTATTAATACCAAAGGCCTTGGTATTGATACAAGATTGTTTCAAAGCAAAAAAAGTGGTTTTGTGTAGAGCTATATCGGTAAAAGGCATGAAGTATCGATACTTAGAAAAACATTGAGCCTAGCATTGATAAATGCTCATTGTATTGAAACTAGGAGCCAAAATTGCAGGAAGTATTGACATAAAACTCATGGTATGGATTCCTAGAAGCATGTGGTATCGATGCAGAGCTCCTCAAGGCAACATCTGCTTGTTTTGTGCCATTTTCACACTTTTCCACCTTAACCTCAACAAAAAATCAATTTTGGTTACAACATTGGCCTTTAAGATCACCCAAAATTAGACATAACTTTACATAAATCATGTGGCTTTTATTTTTTGGCTTTAAACATCAGATTGACATATTTTAGAAAGGTCCATTAAGTTTGTTATGAGGGTATTTCATAAAAAAATCTAAATTAATGAAGGAAAAAAATTATGATTAGTCATTTAATCAGCTAATGATGGTTTCCTTGCCTGTAAAAATCAAGATTAACCAATCAAATATTGAAAGGTATCACATTGGTATAATGAGTCATCATATTATACATGCCAATAGTCTTATAGGCCCTTTTTACTAGGTCATCCTAGTAGCTTAAATCATCCCCTATACAGTCCAACTTTCTTACTCAGTTGGTTTCAAGGGTAGTATCCATAGAAAGTATCTTATCATGGCATAACCACTAGCTAAAGTTTTTGAGGATTTTAAGAAGTCAAGGTCAAGTCAGAAAGATAATAGAGACAAAGTGGGGATAGTTTTTGGGCTAGATATATCTCAGAGATCCCAAAACGAGCTTAAATGGTTTTTAAATAGTTAATTTTTAGGAATTAAAAGATGTATGGAATGGTTGGGATGAGATAATAAGGCAATCTTCATAGAAGATTACGAAGATATGGCTCTATTGGTCTAAATCAAAGTCGAATTTAAATTACTATGCACTATGATATAATTCCAAAATCCTTTATATAGGTGTTTCACTTTCAACTGATAGGATTTAGTCCTTACTATAAAAGAATATGTAGCCATGCTTAACATCAAAAAGACCCAATTCGACAAAACTTACTTTAAGTTGGCCAAACCTATACCCTTCAAGAAGAAGTTGGCTAGTATGCTCATAGTTAAAGAGTACTGGGTGGACTCCTATCTTGATGAGCCTTATAAGAATAAAACTTAATGGAAATGAGTCTCTAATGGTTCAAAACGAAAATAGAAGAAAACAAAATCTGAAATATGAAAGTTAAAAGGATGGAAGGAATAAACCTTGCTTGATTGATAAGAATTCTCACCATAATCAATACAAGGGTTGGACACAAGGGTTGGACACCACTTTTAGGGATGAGAAACCTAAAAGATAAGTTTCACAAACTTTCCACCAAGAAGACTTGGATAAGAGAAAAGAACTAAAAATAATTAGCTACTTTATTAATCAACTCTGAATGTCTCATAAACAAGCATAAGGTCCCTTATTTATATTAGAAGATTTGGCCAAAGGCCTTTACAAGAAAGGAAACTGAATCCTAAATAATTAATTAAGGTATTGCTTGCTGACAAAGAAAGTAAAATAGTCAATGGAATTAATTTCCTAAAAAAATAAAGTCTTGGGAATTAAGTAAAGATCTGTACAATAAAATTTCCTAATTTGGATGTTGCTGACTTTCTTGCTCAAAAAGACTTCTGAAATCTTCAAGGATTTTCTCTACTGAGCACATAATACACTAAGTTGACTCGTTTAGCCCTTGATCGTGTGATTGGGCTTGTATACTCAAACTCCTCATCTTTTGGGCCTGCTAACTTAAGCCAACCATGATGTGGCACATCATATCTAGTCAAATTACATGGAATAGTTTAAAATTTTCCATGAGTACCTAGTTAGGCAAGAAAAAGATTTGGCATATTTTTGCAATGGCAATCTATGGTATGATCATTTTTCCCAGGGCTTTTGGACACATAGAGGTTGTCGTGTTGAATATTTGCTTAAAGCTAAGTTGTAGCGTTAATCCTACTCTTACCATCTTAATAAAGACTATCTGATCCTTAAATTTTGGGAGCAAAAGAGGCAAAGCATGCTATATCAGATGCTCATCAATGTTATATGTATGGTTTTTCAATCACTTTTTGGGTAAGAGACCCTACAGCTATCCATGCCAAAGTTTAGAACTTTCACCAAGTTCTTGGAAAAGGAGTGGCCGCAAGATACCACCAAGGATTAATAGATTGCAAAGTTCTAAGATTTGAATGTCGATGAAGCAACTTGGATAGTTCCATGGATCATTCTTGGCCCGATCGTGTAAAAGTGCAAGCCATTTCATTGGCTACTTCTTAATGGATTATGGGGAAGCATCAGTTACGCCTCGCTTATAGCTTTATAGCAATTTAATTGTCAAGAGTTTGTCCCTATCACTTATGAGCTTTATACGTTAGGTTTTAAATATGAGGGGATAGTTACACAAGCCAGGTGCAAAAGATCTTTAACACATGGTGAAAAACCTACCAAATCATATTAAAAAGAGAGAAAATAATGACTTCAGCCCATAAAGATTGGATAGCTAGGCAAATTAACAATACCATATTTTTGTTTGCTAATGGAATCCCTCGTGTTCCAATAGATAACCCTACATCTGAGATTGATATCCTGAAGTGTGAGTTTACACAAGAAAGAGCCACTTTCACTTAAGAAATTCATCAGTTGCGAGAAGAGAAGAGCCAATGGAAACATAAGTGTCAAGTTCGAGAAAGGCAGATATATGACCTTGTCAAGACAAAAAATGCCATCAATGAAGATCTTCAAGACTTGAGGAAAGACTACTGACACTTTAGAAGGCAAAGAAATACTGATTAATAGGTAAATCCTCAGTCGAATGCAAAGTCGAGCTTGTCTTTCTTACCAATGACTTATAAGCTTAGAAGGTTCAAGCAGAGACTACTCAGAAGAACTCATTACGACATACATTTACATTGGTTTATCAAAAAAGAAGCAAAAGCTTGGCAGCTCAAGTACAAGTTCTTCAAGAGGGAAGGGTTAAAAATGAAGCTTTGACTGCAAGGGTTTAGGAATTGAAGCATGCTTTTTAGGTCTAGTAAGATCAAGTTAAGAGATTGTCAAGGTCTTTTAAAGAATTGTGCCATAATTAGATCTCGGTCGACCAATATTGATCGAAGTATAGGGAACATCTCCAGAACCTCATTGAGCAAATTTGCATGGTTCAAACTAGCGCAGATGAAATGATCGAATTAGCTAATTCTGTGAGGTGAGACTTCATTCCCATAGGAGACTGTGGACAAGAATTGTTGAACTTTCTAAAAATTGTAATCACATACTGTAATAATGTATAATATTTTCATATTTGATTACTTTCAAACTTGATGGGCTATAATTAATGCTTTGTTCAAATGGAAGATGCTTATTCTAGAGCTATTGCCAAACTCTAACTGTATCTTACATTTGCATACATTATTTAATTTATTTAATCTTGTTTTTTCTATTTAAATAATATTATCACAAACATATGATTTCATCTTCATTAGTGCATACATCATACTCAACATATCGTAATAAGTCCAATTCGACATTGCTTTCAAGTCTAAGGGTCTTCAAAACATGAAATCAAACATCCAACACTGGTATAATACTTATCTATGTTGGAAGATAATAGAGAATGATCATCAGGCTTGTATCGATATAGTTTAAAATTATGCATTAAGAGGCTCAAGAGCAAATGCTTCGTAAGACAAATGAACTACAAAATCAAGTTTCTGAATTGACAAAATTGTTGGCTACTGCCCTAAATGATAAAGAGCAAGCAAATGCTGTTGATAGAGGTAAGGAACCAGCCAATCCTGAGGTTAATCCTAATGGGAGGATTGACGCCACCAATACGCTTAAAGAGACCACCCCTAACAGCACCAATCCCACCTGCTTAACCATCCATCTATATAAACCCTTTGACAGCACCACATCTAGCTTAAGATTATCGTGACATGAATATAGGATCCTCATAGACAAATCCTTTAGTTCTAGAACTTAATGAGCAAATATAACACAAAAAAGTAGTTGGTTTAAAGTGTGCTGAGGCTATTGAAAATGAAACTATGTACAAGCTATTAGAGAACTACCTTAGAGCTGCAGAAAAGAATGACAAGTTTGGAATTATCGATGCCAAATCCTCAAGCCTACTTTCAAACCTTCTTATCCCACCTAAGTTCAAGGAATTATTTTGATAAATACAATGGGACCATAGACCCTGCCGCACATATCTGTATGTACTATTAAAAGATAGCCAGGCATAAAGACAATGAGCAACTGTTAATACACTATTTTCAAGATAGCTTAACTAGGGTAATTGCTCATTGGTATATAGAGCTTGACCTAATCAAAATTCATTCATAAGCGAATTTGGCTCAAGCTTTCCTTGATCATTACAACCATGTAACCAATTGGGCTCTAGATTGTTTTCCTTTATTTAACATGGAAAAGAAAACTACTAAAAACTTCAAGTAGTATGCCTAAAGGTGGCGAGAAGAGGCCACCCAAGTTCATCATTTATTAACTAAAAAAAAGATGACAGTCATGTTTGTTAGCACCCTGCAAGCTTCTTACTATGAGAAGTTAGTGGGGAATGCTACAAAAAATTTCACTGATATAGTGATATTTGGAGAAATAATTGACAACACCATAAAGATCGGTAAGATTTCAAAAAGGGAATCTTCCAACTCTACTAAGAAGTCTACCCTTAAAGGCAAAGAGAAAGAGGTGAACATCATTAGTGAAAACCTTACCAATATCACCCTGAATTCCTATTCAATATCGAGCATGTATTTCTTTGGCATGACATATCCAGGTTTCAACTCGTATGCCCCAGTACCACAACCAGTATACTCTACTGGATTCAATCCCACAATGAGTCTTTCATTAGACCCAAGTCAAATTCTACTTAGAACATTTCGTTTCACAACTAAAGTAACACCAGAGCACCAAACAATCAATAAGCACATCAAGAAAGAGAGCATTTTGATCTGCTTCCTTATTCATATAAAGAGGTGTATGCTCTCTCATTGGGAGGTCAATTAGTAGCTTTATTGTTTATAATTCCAAGGTTGCCTTCTTATCCTAAATGGCATGATGGGAATGCTTGTTGCGAATACCACGCTAGAGCATAAGGTCATAGCATTGAAAATTGCACTTTCTTTAAGAGAAAAGTTCAAGTCCTACTCAAAAGGGGTATGATCAAAATTAAGGGGTGGGGCTTAATGTTAGAGCTAATCCACTTTCGAATCATGTAGAATCAAGAGTAAATGCTATGATTGATGGGAAGCATTGTTGGGTCAAGAAAAATGTCAAAGAGGTTAAAATGCTAATTAGTAGTGTATGAGAGGTACTTCTAAAGGTCAGGTTAGTATTAAGGGCCAATATCAAGACGAAAAGCTTGCCAGATCCTGCTATTACCACTATGGACAAAGGCATACTTTGCAACACTATTCAAAATTCCTGAGATTAGTCCAAGAGATAATAAACTACTCAAAATTTGAGTTTTATAAAGAACATAAGGAAAACATAGATGTTTCCATTAATGCAATGGAAAAAGGATGGGAAAGTCCTCTTCTTAAAGTTGGAAGACCATTGATCCTATCCGTCAATCAGTCGGGTACCAAAATCACCCCTATGCAACCTACATCGAGAAAAATCTTTTAGCTCTATCTCCTTTCCTTTATAAAATAGACAAAGCAGTGCTGTGAAAATATGAAAGTAGAGTAGTGACGACCAGGGAATCTAGCCAACAAATAACTGCCATTGACCTCCCTAAAGTAAGCCATCTAACCTGCAATGGTGGATGCTATACCCTAATTGCACTTAATGTTAAAATCAACAAAGAAAATTTTCCCTTAACAACTCAAACATCAAAGGTAATGAGGAAAAAATCAGGTTCAAAAGAAATCAAAGAATTAGTAAGCAAAAAAGAGGCTAAAAAATTCCTTAAATTCATCAAAAGAAAAAAGTTATAGAATTTATTAAATTCAGCAAATACAGTGTTATTGATCAACTAAACAAGCAACCCACTAAGATATCTATACTGTCATTGCTCTTAAGTTTCGAAGCTCATAAAAATGCTCTGTTCAAGGTCTTGAATAAAGCTTATATCCTAACTGACATTCCAATAGGCCAATTGGATCACTTAGTGAGTAATAGTATTACGGATAATTACATATCTTTTAGTGATGATGAAATACCCTACAAAGGTAAGGGGAACTACAAACTCTCCACATCACCACTTATTATAAAGGAAGCATACTGCCAAAAGTTCTCATTAATAACAAGTCGACCTTAAACATAATGCCCTTAATGTGCTTAAATAAACTTCCCATTAATGTTCTCATGTCAAACATAGCCATACAATGGTGCAAACATTTGATGGGATATGTAGAAAGGTTGTTGAGAACATCACTGTCCTGCTTCAGATATGGTCATGCACGTATGAAGTAGATTTTCATATGATGGACATTGCTCCATCATATAATTACTTGTAGTGGAGACCTTGGATCCATTTCATGGGGAAAGACCATCTTTATTGCACCTGATATTATTGCCACCATTTCCATTGATGCACCTTATATTAAGCATGATAAGAGTATATTAGAACCTTTTTTCCAATCATTTGAGTTTGTTAATGCCACCTATGTCAAAGAAGGTTCCCCTATGGTTGAGCCTCATCTATCAAAAAGCACCCACATGAGTCTCTAGTTGACCATCGGTTAGGATGCTTAAGCTGGAAAGGGACTAGGTAAGCATCTATAAGAAATCTCTAAAGTTTGAAAATCACCTATCAAATTCACAAAAGAGGCCTAGAATTTAAGCCTAATGCCTATCAATAAGAGAAGCAAGTTCAAAATCATGGAAAAAAAGAATGGCCTATCTAAAAAGTCAAGATTTGGAATTCAAACCAGTGGTGTTGCCACCACTATAAGAAAGTTTTTACCCATGACAATTTGGATCAGATAGGAACTACTGGCTTCAGCAACATAATGGTTATTTTAACTATGGCATTTAGAGACTTCTTTATCAATTCAATGATAAGCTAAGAACTTCAAGGATAAACCATGGGGCTGATTTATGCACTTCAGGATTCGTTCCAAGCATTTGGACTAAAACATAGATTCTTATACTGTTTGGGTATAATTTAAAGTAATGCTACAAACTGAACCTACATGCTTTTGCCAAACAGCATCGTAGGATCCCTTGTACATGTTTATTTTTATCATGCATTACTAATAAGAGTGACTAAGCATTTTGCACTCTATCAGTTGTGTCCATGCTTATATTTTTTGTTAAACTTTAGACTTTCTTTCTTCTCTTTTTATATTTTTTTGCTTATATTCTTCTTCTTTATATTTTTAAGCACTCGAATGAAAATGACATGAATGTTCACACAAAGGTTCCAAAAATCAATTTCGAGTAACAAATTTATACTAGTGAGGTCGAATCTGAAGGGTATTCTAAGAAAAATATTGTGTTACCCGATTTGTTAAGACTAACTAAACAAGAAGAGCAATAAATCTTAACTCATAAAGAGCCTATCAAGATAGGAACCTTTATAAACTCATTAAACCACACAAAATTAATCTTTTTTTCCAAGAGTACCAAGAGTGTTCACTGGTCCTACCAAAACATGTACGGGTTAAGTACTAACATAGTAGTTCACAAACTTCCCTCAAAACCTAAGTGTAAACCTGTACAATAAAAAATTAAGAGAATGGAATTGGAAACGCTTTTAAAGATTATGGAGGAAATAAAAAAGGCAAATTACAAAATTTTTTAAAGTAGCTAAGTATCCTAAATAGGTAGCGAACATTGTCTCAGTCCTTAAAAAAGACAATAAGGTGTAGATGTGTGTAGACTATAGAGACTTAAATTGAGCTAACCCTAAAGATAATTTCCTTTTACGTCACATTGATACCTTAGCAAACAATATTGCCAAAAATTCCCTATTTTTCCTTCATAGACAAATATTTAAGCTATAATCAGATTAAAATAGTAACCAAAAACATAAGGAAAACTATCTTCGTGACCATATGTGGTATCTTCTACTAGAAGGTTATGCCTTTCGGATTGAAGAATGTTGGGGCAACTTACCAAAGAGCAACGGTGACATTATTCCATGACCTTGCATAAAGAAATAGAGGTCTATGTGGATTATATAATTTCCAAAACCTCAAAAAAGATTGAGCATGTCGTCAACCTCTGCAACCTCTTCAAACAACTGTGCAAATATCAGTTCAAACTTGTAGACACCTTATTTTGTCTGGGCTAATTTTTACCAATTTAGGGCACAGGCGTGAGAGAAGACGATGATCATCGCCCTGAAAAAAAAGTATTTTGAGGAGGTCAAGAAGGCCTATGGATCATATCAAATGTAAATGCAAAGATGTGACATCAAAGGATGTAGTTCAAGGTGTCCACGGATAAAAGATATGAGAAAATTCATAATTTTGCTTAAATGTATCGATACATGGTTTTCATGTATCGATACTATGCTCCAACATGCTAAAAATTTGAAATATCCCTATTTGTATCGATACAACATGTAAATGTATCGATACATAAGCTTATGTATCGATACAGGAGCTCTTTTATCGATACTAGGCCATGCCAAGACCAAAACGTGCATTCTGTAAAGAAATGTATCGATACATATCAACATGTATTGATACAATGGTTCAATATCGATACACTCAAGGTTTTTGGACTAAATGTATCGATACATTCTGCAATGTATCGATACATATTGGCCATTTTTTACGGTTCGAGCATTTTTGACTCATCCACCATTGATCCAAAACTTAATTTTAACTCATTTCTTTGCATCAAAAAAGATCAAATCCTATATCAAATTATGAATTTGGACTTTTGAATTAATCAAAACATTTTTTTTGAAGTCTAAATTAGATCAAAAGGGTCAA
>JBBYHL010078995.1:10382-28210 GCA_038381835.1 Adansonia madagascariensis | reverse complement strand
TTATTTTTTTTAAAGAATGGGGTTGGAGTATCCTCTCGGAGTAACGAGGTTGGAGAATCCCCAAAGTTAGGGAAACATTTAGGAACAAGGGGAAATTTTAAACTTTGATTAAAAAAATAGGGTTAGAGTATCCTCTTTGAGTAGTGGAGTTAGAGTTTCTCCACTAGCGAAAATTTTAATATGAAATCCTATTTTATCATATTTTATCCTTGATCTAAGTCAAAAAGGGTTGGTGCTATGAGGGAGATTAAACGGGTGCATTTCGAGACATTCGAACGTCTCGATAGAAAGAGGTTCAAAAATTAGGTTAAAAACAGGGGGTAGCATTGTGTCATCTCCATTTCCAAATTTTTTTCAGGTGCATCCGAAGTCTTCAGAGGGTAAAGGAGGTACTATTAGAAAGGTAACTCATTAGAAAGGTAACTCAACAAGGTTTAATATAAAAATATTCTAAAAATTCTAAAAAATCACTTTCTAGGTGGAATCAATTTTCGAAGTTAGGTTCATCTTAGCATTGGCAACATGTACAATTAAAAAGGCATGATGGACTTTGAAAAATCATTCTAAGCTTATCCAGGATTGTTAGATTGTAGATAATACCTTTTCAGATAGGGAATTTTGTAAACTTTTTGGAAAAAAAAATATTTGGATATTTTGTAAATACCAATGCTAGGCCGTAATGGCCTTGAACAAAATGTTATATGCTGGTTTTAAGGGTTTCAGATAGCAAAGGTTCAAAAAATCATAACTCTTTCATCCAAGATGATCGAGGGTAAATAAGACACCGTTAGAAAGGTAATTTGATGCCCTTTTAAGGAAAAAAATTAGAAAACTAAAGGAAATATTTTATGGTTCAAAAATAATTTTTTAATTCGAACTTCAGTGCTACCAGAGCCAAAATAGGGGGATTATTCAATGTTTCAAAATTTTGAAGATAGACTTGAGTCTAAGACATTTGAACGTCTGTGACAGAATGTAACATGGGCTTCACAAGTGCATTCCATAATATTGGAGTAGTTTGGGATGATGGAACAACCCGTTGACCATGTGATCAAAAGAAACACTGGGCTCAAGATCACAAATTAATACTAAAAAGGATAAACTTATCTCACCATGAGACCAAATATGAAATGTTGTTTTGTCACTAATATTGGGAGACCAATTTGATGAAAACATTAAGCCCATGCTACTCTTCATCTATTGAAGGTAATATGAACTTAACTTGCGGATTTTTTTTAGATCAATTTGTAAAAAACAAGAAAGCATCTTAATGGAGATATCTTGAACAAAATACAACACATATAAAGATAAACATGGATTAAACATGTAAACAAGTAAAGATGATACTTTGACATGAAAATGTGTGACACAAATGCAAGAAGATGACAAATAAATGCATGGAGACGATATGAACATGTTTGAACAAGTGGATGGATGTTAGAGTTGTCAAGACCTAATTTTTATTTCATGAGACTCCTTAAAACATAAAAAAATGTATAAACATACCTAAGGCATGTTAAGGTGATCACTTAAACATGTAATGGATATGTGAATATGGAAGAAACATGGCAAAAGATGGATGAACAAAGGCTGTGTAATGATAAAAATGACGTATGGTGAGTTTAGACATCCCACAACATCAAGGTGTCAAGAAAGTTATCAAGATCCTAAGACTACCGCTACCGAGGCAACAAAGATGCATGAGAATATTAGAAGGGTCATGGCAACATGAAGGGCTCACTAAAATGAAATGGGTGATCAAAACAGAAAATAATGGAACAAGGTAAAAAAAAACTAGCAAAAGCTTAAAGTCTCATTATTTTTTTAAAGTAGTGACTTTAAACTCAGTTCCTTCCCTCTTTTTACTATTATTTAGCAAGAAAATGGTGAAAGAAAGAAGCTTTCTGGTTATATGGTTGTTGATAGGTGTCTTTTAAGGATGAAAATGTGTGAAAGGTTGAGTTGTTAAAGGTGTTCTGGTGGTAGTTTTAGGGAGCTACGAGAATGAAGGTTGGTTAAGGGTGAAAAGCAATGGAACAACATTTTTTGGAGAACTTTTTAGCGCTAGAGTTGCTGGAAAATTTATGGGAATAGATAGAGAGTTTTTTAGGATTGTTGGAGAGCTTTTTTTGATAGCTGAATGTGTTTTTTTTATATAGCTAGTAGTGTTCACTCTTTTTTTTGTTTAGCCCCTCCTATTGGAAGATAATGCAAAGGGCATTTTTTATTTTTCTTCTGCACCAGGGGACATTTCCAGCTACCATGATTAGTTGACTCTTTTCTTATTGGTTCTACCATGCTGGGCAAGGAGGCAGAAAGGCTGTCAAAGCCTACAACTGGAGATATGCCTACCACAACCTTTTACACCTATATATATTATGAGTGACCTTTGTCATTAATTGTTTAGGCTCCAAAAATTTGTTTGAATCCATTAATGAACCCATAGTTGAGGTATGCAATCTTTTATGATAGTTTGTTGGTGCAGAAACATGTCTAAATTAGGTTTTCAAAGGCCGAAAAATAGCTCGAACTGGGCAAAAATGAATTGGTGTATCGATACACAAGGTACTTTTTACTCCTGAGTATCGATACTCCATGGATTTGTATCAATACTTATGCTTGTGTATCAATACATTTTGCCAAAAATCATAACTTTAGCTACTGCCAAGGTTTGTATCAATACAAACCTGCTAGGTATTGATACCACACCTTGTGTATCGATACTACATGTGAAAATTCAAGTTTTTCACACCGTAATGGCCTCGTATCAATACTTGCACCCTAAAATAACTTGTACTTACTGTGGCTTCCCGATTTTCCTCAACTTGGTCACAAACAATGGGAAATTGATTTGTGTATTCATTTAAATAACCTTGGTGACACCAGCCTCTAATGCCTCATTTTTACATTTTCTTTAATACGGCCTATAAGCATTTTAGACCTTCCTAAAAAAATTTTTCTGTCTGGCGCCATGTTGCCTAATAGTGCCTGAGCACCCTTACCAATAGTCAACTTCAAATCTATGGGAGTGTTCTCTGATAATTGAGGCTGAACTATTAGTAATCCTTCTTTGATATAAGTAGTGTTGACTAACTCAAAGGATTAGAAAGAGGATTCAGGGATATCTTCATCAGGTTCGAGATAAAGGGGTATTAGTCAAGGTAGTAGCAATGATATCTTCTTCCCCTCCAATACTGACAACTTTATTCTCGATGATGAATTTTAACTTTTGGTGCAAAGATAATGGTACTGCCCCAGCAGAATGAATCCACGTCCTTCCTAAACAAGTAGTTATATGATGGAGCAATGTCCAGCACGGGAAGTTAACTTTGTAAGTACATGGGCCGATGCGGAGTAGAATGGTGATGTTCCCGATAACATTTTGATAAGTTCCATCAAACACTCGCACAATAATATAACTATTTTAGATATGAGATGTATAAATAGGGAGCTTGTTGAAGCATGACATGGGCATTACATTTAAAGCCGACCCATTATCAATGAGCACCTTAGGCAATGTGGTGTCTTTACAATATGTGGTGATATGGAAGGCCTTGTAATTTCCTCTTCCTCCATGCGAGATTTTAGCATCACTGAAAGATATGTAATTGTTAGTGGTGATGTTGTTCACTAGGTGATCTAGCTAACCTATAGAGATGTCGGAAGGGATATAGGCCTTATTTAGAACCTTAAAGAGGGCATTCCTGTGAGCTTTTGAATTCGATAGCAATGACAACATAGATATCTTGGCGGGTTACTTGTTTAACTGATCGACAATGCTATATTCATTGTCTTCGATGAATTTGAGGAATTTTATAACTTCATTCTCACTCATTGGATCTTTGACAACTATCGAATTTGAGTTCTTGGTTATAGACTTTCGTGCTTGAGAAACAAGATTGGCATTCGTTGCTGAGCGCTATTTTTTGATGCTGTCAGGGCATAACATCGACCGCTCTGAGTTAGGTAACTTACCCTTGAAAGGTTAACACTTACTGCTTGCCGGCTAGATTCTTCGATGATTAAGGTTTTGCTTTTATAGTTCCAAGGAGCAGCCTTATCATCTTTATATAGGAAAGGAGATAGAGGTTGAATGATCATCTTTGGTGGAGGCTGAACAAGGTCAACTTTAACTCTCGATTGATTATCATATAAAATCAATGATTTTCCAATTTTGTAAGAGAGATTACCCTCTTATTCTTTTAGTACATTGATGAATGATGTTGCATTTGTAGACTTGGTATGTGGGGTTTGCTTTTCATCATAGAATTTGATGCTAACTTCGTTCATCATCCTTTAAACCATTGTGCGAAACTTTTTGCATATTTGAAGAGTATGGCCGAAAATAGTATGGAAGTCACAAAAGTTGGCAATCCTTTCCTCTATCTTCTCGGTTGCATTAAGTACCTTCGCTTACACCAAGATTTGCCAAACCAAATTCATTGGCATCCGAACTTCTTTATATTTTCCATAATGTTGTAGTTTTCTTCAACAATCATTTCCTTTAGGTCAAACTCAGCACAAGTTTGAGATGAACTGGCTTTAGTGCTGAATTTTGATTGCTTACTAGCCTCCATCTTTTCTTTCCCTTTGTCTTTGTAAATACTTTTTCTTCTCAATTCATTCTTTATGGCCTCATCGATCCTTCCATAGAGTATGACCACATTCGTAAAGTTCTTCAAGAAGCTTCTTGTTACCTTTTCGTAATAAGGGAATTGCAATGTGCTAATGAATCTAACAATCATCTCTTTTTCTGTCAGTAAGAGATGAATCTGGGCAACCTCCTCTATCCATCTTGTAGCGTACTTCTTAAAACTTTCATTAGCTCTTTTTCTCATGCCCATAAGAGACAAACAACTAGAGATCTGACCATCGGTGGGTCTCTCCTTGTTAGTAGCATTGATAGATGGATCATTATGTCCATCCCACTCCTTGTAGTGCTTGATTTTAGACCGATCCATCATCCCTTAGACCATCTTCAAGAATGATGGACAACGTTGCAAGTCATGTTCTTGACTGTAATAGTAGCAAGATGTATCAACGGTATTTTTTTCTTTGACTTTTGTTATCTGTTACTATTTTAATTTTCATGAAAGCCCGTTGACCTTACTCATCAAGCTTTTGACTTCTACCATACTTCTTTTAATTTAATAGCCTTTTCCATTGATTATCACATTCAGTCTTGGTTCAACATGATTAGCGAGTGGGTTCGCCCCCACATTGGGTCTAGGACCTTGCTCAATCTTGATCGCTCCTTTTTCTAGTATACCCTGCACTTTCTTTTAAATAAAGTATAATTCTCAATAGAGTGGCCTTACGCTCCCGCGTGGCAATCACAATAAGTGTTCTCCTCATATAATTTGGGGTACAGTGGTGATTTTATGTTTGTGAATACTGGAGCCACTAGTTTGCCTACCAATAAGCGAGAGTAGATCTCTTTATATGAGTAAGGGAGTGGTTCAAAGTGCTCCCTTTCTCAGGGTGCTTATTGGTTATTCAGAGCTCTCGCATTGTGCATATTACAGGGATATGCATTCTGGGCTGCACTTTGCACAAGATTCGATGCAAAGTTGATTATAAAAGTGAAATTGGTAGCATGGACTGGTTGCAGTGCTAATGAGTAAGGGGTGAGACACATATTCAACATGCTTAAAAAGTACATAGGCTGTGCTGGATGCAGACTTTGATTAAACCTAGCATGATTCTTGCCTATAACATTCACTCCCCTCTCTTTACCTTTATTTACTGTCTTTTTGACTGATCTAGATACTTCCCCGATGGATATCTTGCCACTTTTGATGACGTTCTTAATCATTCCACTTGATATAACCATATTAGCAACATTTTTCATGGAGCTTCTTATAGCTTTTCACAGTAAAGAGCTCGTAAAGTGCCAACAAACATAACTATCATTTTTTTTTAGTTAGAGGAAGGTGAACTTGAATTACCTCTCATTTCCATCTTTGAGCATACTGTCTAAAACTCTCAGAAGATTTCTTTTTTATGTTTATTAAAGAAAGATGATCTGGAACCTAATCAGACACATGCTTATACTATTCAAGGAATACGCATGCCAAGTCTGCCCATGTCTGAATTCTTCCACGATCAAGCCTTATGTACCATTGGAGGGCTGCCCTAGTCAGGCTATCCTGGAAGTAATGAATCAGCAGCTTCTCATTCTCTTCGTGTCCTGCCATTTTATGACAGTACATGTTAAGATGGGTGTATGGTCAGTGGTCCCGTTGTATTTTTCAAAATCAAGCAATTTAAACTTGGGCAAGATGACAAGGCTTGAAACTAGCCCTAATGACTTTGCATCCATGAATCCAAATTTATTACTTCCTTCCACAGCTTGAAGACGCTTCTCTAATGAGTGATACTTGTCCAAGTCCTCATCATTTTTTGAGGGCCTCTTTTTTTTCTCTTACTCAATGTGCTCATTGAGGTCTGAGATTATTGACCTTGACAATGAAGAGCCCGTGCCTTAAAATCTTTGCATTAAATGGGATGCTATTGTAGGATTGATATAAATAAATGGCTGAGATGGTGGGATGTTCATCATCGGAGGGTGTTGCCCATGTAATGCCTCTTTTTGAGCATTGGTGGCCTTAGTACCACTGTTCAAATTACTTTCATGATGGGTTAGTTCTTTTCCAGTCTTGATTGTGCTTATTTGCCCTTTTTTCTTCAATGCATTGGACAGTAATTTTGTTTGCTCAGCAATATACGCTTGAAGTTCCTCATTTTACGGAGTGCCTACTCTTGGTACTCTCTGTACATGAGTTTGAGTCTTTTGATGTGGGCCTGGTGATCATTTTCCATCATTTTTCAATGATTACGAGTGTTATACCGATGGCGAACTATAGATTCCATGTTTTAGATTGCCTTCACTTTAAATTATTTTTGGATTAGGCCTTTATGACATGTTCATGCATATGTTAATGCAATGAGGATGAATAAATAAAAACCATGAAAGGATTAGATTAGTTATGCAAATGCAAAAAAGATAATTGGATAAAGGGATAGCTCCACCAATAGCATCTTTCATTGAAGCAACAAAATGTCTTAATTACATATGATTATATTCAAAAAAGCCTGACACTATTACATTGCTTGATTACATGGTCTAAGAAGTACAATAACTCTTGTTCATGGGCTTTAGTAGGCAAGATATCGCATGTCACGGATCAAGCTACATCCATTATGTTTTTAGCCTTTAATTGAGTTGCCTGGATATACTCTGTGAGACGGTGATGATAGTCCTAATGGTTTTGGCATATGTGATTAACCATTTGAAGCCATTCTTGGTCCCGCTATTCAAAGGCTCTCACTAGTGCGTTGACTTGGTCTTGGCGAGCTTAAAAAGAATGCTCTAAGTCTTGGATTCTAAGTGCCAAAACTCTATTTTTGGCCTGGTTTGCTCTCAAATCCTGGACTCGAGCCTCTAACCATTATTCCTCCTTCGATAAGTTGATGCAAGAGCTTAGGCTCTAACAAGCTTTTTTTTATTGGCCCTAGCAGCTTCTCTCCATTGGTGTAGTTCCTTTTCGAGAGCAGTAATTTCTCTCCTCCACCGGACCGATGACTTTCCAAGTCTTCGAGACTTGCTTGCTTTATTAAAGGCCACATAGTCTCTTTGCAAGCTTCTGTGATCCTACGTGAGGTATTTTTTCTCCTTGATAGCCTTGCTTATATCGCTATCCCTGAGGTAGAGATCCATTTTCAATTGACTATTTTCCTCTTTTAATCGAGTAATATCTTTGGCAAAGGTCATCTTCTCTTGTTTGAACTCTCACTTGAGCAATTCAACCTCAGAAAGAAATTCATCAACTAGCATTTGTGATGTTCCAATACTAAACAAAGGCATGACTTCATTAATGTGACAGATCCTCCATTCATCATATCTTAGGGTCATACTACTCTTTCTCTAATATCTCTCCATGCAATAGGTTTGTTTCCATGCTTGAAAGGCTAGCTAGACTTTCGACTTGCAGTCAGGCTCACCATAATCAAAATTCTACAACTCTAAGTCTTGGATGAAAGGGTTGAATTGATGGCACTAGCATTGTCAAAGAACTAAAAGAAAGGTGTAGCTAGTACTTCCCTATAATCCCATAAGTGATACACAGCTGTAATCTCTGCACCGGTATATGAATATTTATGGGAAAAACTAAGAGGCCTTCCATGTTACCTCTTTCCCCTTAAAGTTCCAAAATTTTTAGACCCATTGCTCCTCAGATTAGTCTTAAGGCCATTCCTTCTCAAGTACCTTATAGATAGGGCTAAAGCTAGGTAAGAAGCAACATAACATCCTACTTTCTTCAGGGCCAAAGTGATTGATGAGCCAAATATAAAGGAGCGATGCATATCTGATGAATCAGCCCATTCCCATTTTCTTACAAAAATTAAGAGCTTGAATAGTTTCAGCAAGGATGGCCGATGCGTGATTGATGTTGTAGCATAAATGAGAAAAGACATTTGCTACTTTAGCTTTAACATAGCCTAATGTCTTTGGGAATATAACTAGACCATATATTGCCAAAGCATAGATATCTTGGATTTTTTGGATGTCAATGATACTCACCAATGCTTTTTTCAAACTAGCACATGAGATGCATTCACTATTCCCTTTTATTTCGATATGACTCTCAATCTAAGACCCCATTGCCCTAAGGATTTGAGCTACTCTTTTCATGAAGGTTAAAGGATTCAACGCTTTGCAATATATCCTGTTAACCTTTGTTTTCTCAATGTTGAGTAATGTAGTGTATTCATCAACCGTGGGGACCAAGTCTTCATGATTGAAAGTGAAACACCGATATGCTAGATTCCAAAACTAAGAGGCCACTTACAACAAATTGACATCTAAGTGAACTTAGAGTAGAAGAGCAATATCTCTATATCTCTTTGTGAATGACTTCCTTTTAGTACTGTCCTAATTAGTCTATATGATCCTCAGATCTTGCCAATCATTTTGATGATACCCTATCTTGATCCTTTCATACATACTGAGGCATGCCCTAATTTTATAACATCCCCGTCTTCATGCTATCGATGCTCCGACCATGCAATCTTTTTCAAAGGGCTTTAGTTCTGAAGTGGACTATTATTCCATGACAGATGCCCTTTGGTGAACACTAATCTATTAAAGCCAATTGTCCCATGATGACAGTATTTATGATAGAATGATGCATGGTAAAAAGAAAAGCAAAAAAAGAATGAGTTAGTAACCAACAGGTAAAGGATAAAGAAATGAAAGAATAGCGGTGAAAGTTATCACAAAATTTACCCTGAAAACAGGTGGTATGATGCCTAGGGCAAACATGATGAATAGTGTTGAGGCATTAAACGAGTAGCATACCAGCATGTCCTTATCAAAATTACCTTTTCACAAAGCAACATGATACCTTACTAGGAATAAGACTGACCATCTAAACGATGATGTTCGTTCATCACCATTTTATGTTGAATGCAAGCTAAGCCCTCGTTTGGGCAACATGATGGCTTATCTTGGTCAGATACAACAATGGCATTGTAGGTAATGGCAATCACTTGTCCTTACCCACTTATTAAATAAGATTTTCCATGGAACGTCATGGCATATCCTAAAAGAATGATCATGAAAATAAAAAGACAAATGCAGGTGACAATGTTCACTAATTATTGCCCGTTTAACCAATGGTATATAGGAGTAAAGGTAAAAAAGGTTTCCCCAAGTGACCATAATCTTTGTTTACTATAGCAGCATCCGGTATGGTTTAACATGGTTTTGCTTGTAGGGTTCACTACATGGGTTTAAGTTGATGCCTATTTTGGTATTTGAATCGCTCTTCCGTTCGATAAGAATAGCCAAGGCACCTCAATCCTAGGCCCATTGCTGGTTTGGCAAAATAAGTTCGATCCGATGGATGTATTTTCATATGCAAGTGTGGAGGGGTACTCACAAGAGACATAGGTAGTTTACATCTCGGAAGGTCTTGCCATGCCTATCCAAAGGTTACTCACGAAGGTGGATGACTCACTTCCTCCTAATAATTAGGATACTAACCACATCATGGTGTATGGTAGGAATCTAGTGCAAATGCAAGTGCATGGTGTGTATGGGGGAAACAATCAAACCTTTTTCTTTCACTCCCATATTACCATGTTATTCAAATCAATATTTATTTGGGCATGAGTAATCCCTAACAATCACAAGATAAAAACATAAACAATAGAGATTAATAGGTAAAAAAGAAAAGAGAATTATATCTAAATAATTATGGAGACCAAAAAACTAACAACCGAGTGAGAAGAAGCTAGTTATAGGTCTAACTCTCTAAAATGGTCCAAAGTGGAGTCACCAAGCTATCGCCACTTGCCCGACCTTTAAAACTTTGGATGATCCAAAGTGCATAATGTGCTTGACTTAAAAATAAATAATGGTTAGTTATGGTCGAGCCTTTGAGCTATCCCTTGATTGGGATATGGATTCGGCGTGATGATATGAAGGGGTAAGGATCGTCAGACGAGTCACTCATCCAACTAGACTCGAATAGTCACCATGAAGTAGCCATAAACTTGGAGTCGCCATCAATCATTTTAGACTAGGCAAGATCGGACGCCTATTGAAAACAATATCACGAGTTACAAAACTTGAAACACTGATTTCAAGGTCTACAAAGTCAGTGATTAGTTGGTTTGGCTCAGGAGTTGGTTACATGCAGGGAAGGACTAGCATTCCCACAATGCCTGAAATCGATACCTGCTAACTATATCTCACTTTGGTCTTAGTTAAATCAGTTTCATTTTGTCTCTATTTAGATATAATCCTCTTTAATGCATGAAGTTTTGGAAAATTTGAATCCAAGGTTTTTTTATTAAGAAAAATTAGATCACCTATGCGCCTCGAAGATGTGGGGAACATAGGGATTTTTTTATGAAAATGATGTCCGGATTTGATTTTAAAATTAGATGTTTCGTATTAAGCACTAAGAGATACCATCATGAAACATCGCCTCATAAATTTCATTAGAAAATGAATTTTAAATATGAATGCACGATAAAATGACAAAAGGAAACAAGTTAGTGAGGCAAAAAATAAGAAATATAATAATATCATAAATAAGTAATCACAAACAAATGAACATAAAAAAAGAGGAGTGATCAAAATGTGTCTCATGATTGCCTTCGATTATAGAAAAATAACCTAGATGATAATTTTAGAGACCAGTCTAGATTCAGCAGTAATTTAAAGAACAAAGATAATTTTTATCAAAATAGTTTGGGGCATTTAGAAGAGAGAAAATTTTAAGTTTTTGAGGTAAAAGTAGGCTTAGAGTATCCCCTCAGAGAAGTGGGGTTGGAGTGTCCCCTAAAAATAAAGTTAAAAAAATAGTTAGGAATGAAGAAAAAAGTTTTTATTATTTATTTTTTTAAAAAATGGGGTTGGAGTATCCCTAAAGTTAGGAAAACATTTAGGAACAAGGGAAATTTTAATCTTTGATTTAAAAAATAGGGTTGCAGTATCCTTTTTGAGTAGTGGAGTTTGAGTATCTCCACTACCGAAAATTTTAATATGAAATCCTATTATATCATATTTTAACCTTGATCCAAGTCAAAAGGGGTTGGTGTTGTGAAGGAGACTAAACGGGTGCATTTCGAGACATCCGAATACCTCGATAAAAAGAGGTTCAAAAACTAGGTTAAAAACAGGGGGCAACATCATGTCATCTCCGTTCCAGTTTTTTTTGGGTGTATTCGAAGACTTCAGAGGCTAAAAGAGGCATTTTTGGAAAGGCAACTCAACAAGGTTTGATCTAAAAATATTCCAAATATTCTAGAAAGTCACTTTCTAGGCAGAATAAATTTTTGAACTTAGGTTAATCTCAGCACTGGTAGCATATACAATTAAAAGGGCATGATGGATTTTGAAAAATCATTCTAACTTATCGAGGATTGTTAGATCGTAGATAATGCCTTTCTGAAAAGGGAATTTTGTGAACTTTTTGGAAAAAATATTTGAAAATTTCGTAAAAATCAATCATGGGCCATAATGGCCCTAAACAGAATGTTACATGCTGGTTCAAGGGGTTTCAGACAGTGAAGGTTCAAAAAACCATAACTCCCTCATCCGGGATGATCCGAGGGCAAATAAGACATCGTTAGACAGGTAATTCAATGCCCTTTAAAGGAAAAATATTAGAAAAATCAAAGGAAATATTTTTTTGAAAATGATTTTTCAACTTCGTACTATAGTGCTGCTAGAGCCAAAACAGGGGGGATTATTCGATGTTTCAATTTTTTAAAGATAGACTCAGGTCTAAGATGTCCGAACATCCACAACAGAAAACAAAATGGGCTGCATAAGTTTATTCCATAATCCTAGAGTAGTTTGGGATGATGGAACAACCCGTTGACCATGTCACCAAAAGGAACACGAGGCTCAAGATCACAGATTAATGCTAAAAAGGATTTTCTTTTTTCTTTGAAAAATGAACTTATCTCACCATGATTCTAGATCTGAAAAGTTGATTTATCCCTAAGATTGGGATACCAATTTGATGAAAACATTAAGCCCATGCTACTCTTCATCTATTGAAGGTAACATAAACTTAACTTGGGCGTTAATTTTTTATAAATCAGTTTGTAATACACAAGCAAGCATCTTAATGGAGATATCATGAACAAAATTTAGCACATACAAAGATAAACATGGATTAAACATGCAAACATCTAAAGATGATATTTTGACATGAAAATGTGTGACACAAATGCAAGAAAATGGCAAATACATTGCATAGAGACAATATGAACATGTTTGAACAAAGGGATGGATGCTAGAGTTGTCAAGATAGGATTTTTATTTCATGAGACTCCTTAAAACATAAGAAAATGTTTGAACATGCCTAAGATATGTCAAGGTGACCACTTAAATGTGTAATGGATATGTGAATATGGAAGAAACATGGCAAAAGATACATGAATAAAGGCTATGTAATAATAAAAATAAAGTATGGTGAGTTTATACATTCCATAACATCAAGGTGTCAAAAAGGTCATCAAGATCCTAAGACTATCGCAACCAAGATAACAAAAATGCATGAGAGTATTAGGAGGGTCATGGCAACATGAAGGGCTCACTAAAATGAAATGGATGATCAAAACAAAAAATATATGGAACAAGGTAAAAAAAATACCAACAAAAGCTTAAAGTTTCCTCCTCTTTTTTTAAAACAGTGACTTTAAACTCAGTTATTTCCCTCTTTTTGCTATTATTTAGCAAGAAAAGGGTGAAGGAAAGGAGCTTTCTGGTAATGTGGCTACTGTGGGGTGTTTTAAGGATGAAAATGTGTGAAAGGTTGAGTTTTTAAAGGTGTTCTGGTGATGGTTTAGGGAGCTACGGGAATGGAGGTTAGTTAAAGGTGAAAAGTAATGGAACAGATTTTTTGGTCAACTTTTTAGAGCTAGAATTGTTGGAAAATTTATGGGAATAGATGGAGAGTTTTTTGGGATTGTTGAAAAGCTTTTTTTGACAGCTGAAAGTTTTTTTATATAGTTGGTAGTGTTCACTCTTTTTTTTTGTTCAGCCCCTTCTTTTAGAAAACAATGCAAAGGGCATTTTTGATTTTTTCTTCTGTACCAGGGGACATCTCCAGCTACCATGCTCAATTGACACTTTTCTTATTGGTTCTGCCATGCATGATAAGAAGGCAGAAAAGCTGTGAAAGCCTACAACTGGAGATATGCTTGCCATACCTTCTTACACCCATATATCTTATGAAAGTGACCTTTGTCATTAATTGTTTGGGCTCCAAAAATTTGTTTGAATCCGTTAATGAACCCATAGTTGAGGTTTGCAATGTTTTATGATAGTTCCTTGGTGCAAAAACCATGTTTAAATTGGGTTTTCAAAGGCTAAAAAATGATTCGAACTAGGCAAAAATGCCTTGGTGTATCGATATAAAACATGTTGTATCAAACACAAGATACTTTTTACTCCTGAGTATCGATACAATGAGTTCTGTATCGGTACTAAGAGCAAAAAATGTTTCCAGTCTTGAGACTTTGAGGCTAGTATCGATACTCGATGGATTTATATCGATACATTTTGCCAAAAGTCGTAACTTTAGCTACTGCCAAGGTCTGCATCGATATAAACATGCTAGGTATCAATACCACACATTGGGTATCAATACCAAACCCTCTTGCATCAATAATACATGTGAAAATTCAAGTTTTTTACATTGTAAAGGCCTCATATCAATACTTGCGCCCTAATATAATTTGTACTTACCTGTGGCTTCCCAATTTACCTCAACTTGGTCATAAACAATGGGAAATTGATTTGTGTATTCATTTGAATAACCTTGGTGACACTATGAAAAGCGGCCTTTGATGCCTCATTTTTACATTTTCTTTAATACGGCCCAAGGCATTTTAGACCTTCCTAAAAAAAAATTTTTTTGCCCAGTGTCGTGTCACCTAATAGTGCCTGGCAACACAGCGCCTGCAGTCGTCCCCCCAGCTTTTATTGCTATTTTTTGATTTTATCATCTTTTACTTAATTCCTAGGATGCCAAAAATTGGTTCGGATAAAATGAGGTGTCTACAATTACTACATGCAAGTCCTTCCTTACAGATCCATAAGGTAGTCTTGTTATTTCAATGTTTACTATTTTTACTGCATTTATGTTTATGTTTTGATGATTTTGAATTTCAACACATGCATAAGGCTAGACTTCACTTAGGAAAAGCTCCTTGGAAGTGATATCTATAGGTTGTGGATTACATGTACCAAGCATAGGCTAAATCTTGGTATTTGTCATTCATATGTCACATGTATAGATCCATAAAGTTTTAAGCCATAAAAACTTTGTCAAATAATTTTTATAAATTTTCCTAATTCTAGATATCATGCTTAAAATGTGTATTGATCATTGATAAAAGGTTTAATAATTAATAAAAATTAGTTTTTATTGATTTAGATCAATTACATGTTGAATTAATGAAACTCAGAGACTTATTCTTTAGAATTAAAGATTTCACTAAGGAAATTTCTTAATGATTTTTTATTGTAAAAATTGATTTTTATGATTTGATTTTATTATATTAAACTTATAAAATTTAATTTTAATTTATTTATATATGATTTAAAATAATGAAACACAATTTCGAATTTTCTTGGTGAAATCGCATGACATGGTGTTGTTAGCTCAACTTCGATGTGTTCTTGCACCTAATACACCTTGAAATCATTATGGAAAAGTTCCATAAATTTGCTGCACTTTAAGACGGTAAGTTAATCAAAGAATATATGATTCTTGAATGAATTATGGCTGCTAAAAATTTGAGGCATGTTGTTGCCACATCCATGGAAGGTATTTCATGGAAAATTGCGATATAAATGGCAATTTATTGCCATCGAGTTTGCTACTTTGGTTCAAACTTTCACAGCATCTTGAATGAATTTCGAGCATCTAAAATAAGTATTTAAACATCCCTTAAAGGTGTGGACATCTTGTTTTAATCCTAGGGCTTGCGGCAAGGTGATGCCACTTCTTGGGTTTTCTTAAAACTTATGATTAAGAGGCAAGAGGTTGGCATCTTGAATGTAGCCTTGGATCATTTCTTGGCAGCATCTAATCTTATTTTCCAGCACTTGAAACAGCCCTAAAGTATCAATTAAAGGTGGCATTCAAAGGCTGTTGGCATGGCTAAAAGGATTGCCTAAATTAAGGGCATTATTTGTTAGAGTCCTACTTCCATTGGAACAACTTCTTAAAATTACGGATTAGATTCCTTAAATTATGAAAAGAGCTTAAGTTGGATTATATAAATAGTTATCTAATAGAACTTGGTTCTAAAAGTTAAGAATATTGAAAGAGTATTAATTCAACTAGGATTCTTTAAATAAACATGTTTTGAAAGAATCAAGATTTAGAAACTTGTTTTTCTTAAATTATTTAGTTAAATAGGTTACTTTAATTTTAGTTCTTTAAATATGTTAATTTTTTAAACCTAATTCAAGCATGCAAATAAAAGCATTTGTCTTTTTGAGACAAATCACCTAAAAGTTAGGTAAATGTCCAATTTAAGATTAGTTAAATCACTATGGTTGATTCTTATAGACACTATGTTGAATGTTATAAATTTGTTTATACATGCATTGTATACATGTGAGTACCATGTGATATTAGCTATACATTATTATTATGCTGTAATTGTTGAAGGATGGTTATGGACATAGACCTTAGTTTGACTAGGTTATGAATGGCTAATTTCATTTATTTTGCTATTTAATTTTAAATAGTGATCTACAAACCCTACCTATCTTCTCATTATCCAGGGTTATAAAATATTTTTCTCACCTTACTCCCCTTGAATGTAACTCGAGGTTTCTTCAAACTCATTTAATTATTACATGTTAGAGATCTAGGATTAAGTTAGTATTAGATAATCTACGTACTCCATGATGCAAAAGAGATAGCGCCAAGATAAAGTCTAAAGAGATTAACATGAAGATTTATCTGAATGCAAATGGTATTCCTAGGGAATTGACCATCTAGTTTTCGAATGGCTCAAGGAAACTAGTTTATATGAAAGTCCATAATCATCATAGTAGATTGCATGTAATAGATTTATTTTATGTTGATATATATGTGATATGTATGCACCTAAAATAAATGCCTATGAAATGCAATCAAAAACTAATCAGTAAGCCTTAAATAATCAATTAAAAGAAATCCCTCATAAAATATTGAGTCCATACCTTAGCATGATTAGATGCCTTCCATTATGCCCAAGTTCCAACTGCAAGGATTTGTTAGGCTATCCCCAAGGTCTCTTCTACCCGAACTACTTGAGTTATAATTAATGGGTCTTACTCAACTAAAACCATGTTGTCTTGATGCTTACAAACTTGACTCCATGATATTAGAGGCAATGGTTTGGTGAAACACATATGATGTATTTAGGTAAAAGGTTATTACCTAACTGATATAGGAGTTGTATAGAGATACAATTGGTAAGCTAAGTTACTTAATTAGTTCTTACATGGCTTGTTAGCTATCCCCAAGGTTATGTAAAAATGAAAAGGGTCCTAGCTAATTAGGAGGGTTCAAATGTAAAGGGCTATAATTAGGCAAAAATAATGAGGAGCAATCATTCTAGTTTTAAAACCTGATTGAATGATTATCTTATGTGTGTTATTGACATTAAATATATTCTAAAATTCATATAAGATATAAACAAGAAGTATGATTTCTAATCTATCACTACATAGCATATTGGATGTTAAAAAGTTGATTGGGCTAAATTTCAATGATTAGCTCTGCAATGTTAAAAACATTTTAACACAAGAA
The DNA here is from genome assembly GCA_038381835.1 of Adansonia madagascariensis. Classification (NCBI taxonomy): domain Eukaryota; kingdom Viridiplantae; phylum Streptophyta; class Magnoliopsida; order Malvales; family Malvaceae; genus Adansonia; species Adansonia madagascariensis. The sequence continues at coordinate 10,868 of JBBYHL010078995.1, read as the reverse complement.
CACAAGGCTTATGTCTTTTAGTGAACTCGTACTCAACCAAGCCTAGACCTAATGCCTCTCAAGAAGAGATAGATGCCTATCGAGTTCATAAAGATGATCTTATGTAGGCCACAAGTGTGATGAAGCTAGCATGGCACCTAATCTTTGGAAGCAACATAAGGACATGGAAGCTCTGGACATCATCCTAAACCTTAGAGAACTATTCAATAAAGAAAAGCACACTGACATCCTTTCCAGCATTGTTAAACATGTTGTTTAGTTTTTTCCTTAGTTGGGTCGGTCTATAGATAATGAGTTAACCATTGATCTAGTTTTTTCCTCTCTACTTTAAAGTTTTTCATAATTTGTATTAAACTTCAACATGAATCACCTAGAGACATTCTTTCTAGGATTGTTAAACATGTTGTCTACAACAAAAAAAGTCTTTCACCAATGAAAAGATTGTCCACTCAATTACTTTTACTTCTACTTCTACTTCTACTTCTA
>JBBYHL010078995.1:0-10282 GCA_038381835.1 Adansonia madagascariensis | reverse complement strand
ACAACAAAAAAAGTCTTTCACCAATGAAAAGATTGTCCACTCAATTACTTTTACTTCTACTTCTACTTCTACTTCTAAGAAAATCCAAAAAAAAAGAGGAAAAAATGAAGAAATAATGGATTAAAGAGTTTGAAACTATCTAGCAGAGCAAAGGCTAAGGCTGGTATTAATAAGGGTACATGTCACCATTGCAAAAAACTTGGTCATTGGAAGAGAAACTGCAAAAGTACCTTGAATCAGTCAAGGATAAAAAGCAAAAGGAAGTTTCTACCTTAGGTATAAATTCAAAAATTCATTTACTTTCCTTTAATTTATGATATGTGAATAGTGGTATCATATATGTTTGACATATTATAGGGACAAATGATAAAGACAAGTAGAAGGATAAATGAAGATGGACCGTTAGAGAAGAAGGCAACCTGGATGATATAAACAGGCTTATGTTTATATGTATAGAAGTTATTGAGAACTTTCATCTTATGATTTATTTTTTTAAACATTGGATGCTTATCTCAGATTTATGGATCGATTTTAAAAATTTTTTTATTTTAGGATAAATGTTTTGTACTTATATCTTTTTACTTTAATTTCCTTTATTTAATAAATCTTAGTAGAATTATTCTATATAATAGTCTATCAAATTATACCAATTGATTGAATTAAGACCAACTAATTTAAATTCGAATCTTGTTAAAATTGAATTCCATGAAAAAGGTCTTATACATACTATACTTAGTGGGAGCATTCATGAATTGTTAAAAGTTAATATTCATGAAATGAAAGACTTAACGGGAGCAATCATGGGATATTAAAAGTTAATATAAATGAGCAAGTGACAAACTAAAGTTACAAATATTTGGATGTAATTTTGAAAAGAGTTCCAGACTAGAAAGATTACATATTTATATCCAAAATACATAAAACAAATCATTTCATCAGAGGCTCTTAAAATGATCTACTTTTGAATTCTAGCTACCAAGCTAATTGAATTAATTCCAATAATTGCAAGACAATTGAGCCATATGATTGGAATCAAGGTCTCAAATAGTTTTGTAAGTTGATAATACAGATTATCATAGATAAATTAACATATTCTCTAATAAATAGACACTAAGAACAATATGATTGTTTTAAGTGCAAGTGGGAGATGTTGGTGTATGCCCTTGAACCAATTGAACTAGTCATAGGATACAAAGTCAAATAACATCTTATATGTTACTAAGCTTGGGTAACACAGGTTCTTTTCCATGTTAGTGGCATGATTGACACTCATGCAAATACTAATTGGATGTAGCCCTTGAAACACAATGACCTTGCAAAGTTAGTAAACCATTACAATGATGAAACCCATATGCATTAAAACCATGTATCTAAAAATGTTCCTAATCATCATATTGTCAAGATGGGTCATTGACAAAGCATAAAGACTACTATATGCTAAGTCTTCATGCATTGGATACGTGCAACCTTTTAATCTTATAGAGTTTAAAGTATATGGATATTTGGGGATAGCATATGGGTGCTTGTTTGGGGGAAATGAGTTCACTAAACATGTCCCAAATGAGAACTCCATTTGGTATAAGTCACTGAAGTGTCTATGGAATGTGTTCTCATGTGCTAGTCATGCATAATAGTCCTTAGACTTATGATACCAAGTCATCTCATATAAGGAGTGTTATGCTTTGATTCTATCATGAATGGGTCCATAATAGATGGACACTTATGGTAGGGTGGTTTGCATATAGCATGAACCACATGGTAGATGAATCAATGATCCAAAGTTGATTCACCATTATAGAAATCCCATTTTATCTGGGCCAACTTTTAAGGTATTAGAAGTCATCATTTGAGACACCATCTGGGTTACTCAAAAGAGAAGAGGTTAGTTTTCCATCATTCCTGCTGAAATAAGGTATTTAGAGCCAAAACTATGCAAAATCCACTTTTTTTTCATATATGTATCAATACAAGGCCTTAGTGTATCAATATAGATTTCCATGCCATCAAAATTCAAAGACACACTGCTTGTGTTAATACAAGGGAAAATGGATTGATATAAATGCCTAATATATTGATACATTAGCATTTGTATCAATACAGAGTTATGTGAAAGTAAAAATCATAATTTTTGGCCAATAGACAAGTATGTGTATCATTACATAGCTTTACATATCCGTACATTCTTTAATGTATCGATACTCTGTGCAAATTTATTTATGTATCGATACAAAACTCATTGTTTCGATACACATGGCAAAATTTATCTCATTCATGCCATTTTCACCCCTTTTGCAACATGACATCAAAACATGAATTTGGTCATGACATTGGCCTTACAAATCATCCATAGTAAGACATGACTTCAGACAAATCATTTGGATAATATTTTTGGACTTTAAACATTAGATTGATATATTTTGGAATGATCCATTAAGCTTGACATCAGGGCATTTCATGAGAAAATCTCATTTGGTGAAGGACAAAATTTAGATTATTCATTTAATCAACTAATGCAAGGCTTGTTTTCCCTACAAGAATCAAGATCAACCAATCAAATGCTGAAAGGTTTTGCATCGGTATAATAAGTCATCATGTTGTAAATTCAAAAAATCCTATATGCCTGTTTTGCTAGGTCATTTTGATGGCTAAAATCCACCATTATATAATTCAATTTTCTTACTCAGCTAAGATGATGTTACACCATATTTTTACATCAACCATCCAAAAAAAACCTTTGAGCTCTCCTAAAAATATTATTCCCATGCCCCATTTCCACCTCTCTGAAAACCCTTTGTAAAACCTCTTATTTCCCTCATCTCTACCCTAAAAACTATCCTTCATAGACACCATAATCAAAAGCTCTATTTTTTTCATTATTTTCTTGCTAATCTATAGCAAAGAAAAGGAAGCGAATGAGCTAAAAGTTGCTGGCTTGCTATTCAAACATAAAGTTAAGAGTTTAAATCTTTTTTTGGGTATATTTTTCTCCTCTTCACCATTTTTATTTTTTGTTTTTTTCCATCATCATCTTAGTGAACCTCAATATTTGTATGACCCTATTAAGGATTCCATGCATTATTGTCGCTTCGTTTGTGGCAACCTTAGGATTTTGATAACTTTCTTGATGCCTTTATGTTATTTTGATGATCTAAAATGCCATATCTGTTATTGACATTAAAACAGCCCATGTTTATGCATTTTTGTAATGTTTCTTTTTATTTTCTACATGATCATTTCATGTGTAAATGCTCATCCTAGCTTGTTTCTATCTAGACCATGCCTTTTGTTGTATTTTCACTAGGATTTCCTTGTTAAATGATGGATAATTTGTTTTGAATGTTTACTCATGTTTAATATCTTCATTTAGTTTAGTTCATCACATGTTTGTTAAAATGCCTTTATGATGCATGCAAAATTTTGTTTTCAAAGAAAACCTCAAGTTAAGTCCATGGTACCCTGAATCAAAGGGATTATCATGGATTTAATGTTTTCAAAAAATTAATTCACCAACCTTAGGGATATATCAAGCACAAGTGTTTTGATTCACCTCATTGGACCAAATAGATTCCGATTTTAATCCAAAATCAAATATATTTTCAATTGTTTAGTCTAAGCCTTGTTTCAAGCCTATCATGACTAATGGCCTGGCTATTGAATGGTTCACAGCCTATCTTTGGGAGTTGGATTGGTCCATTATTCCACTGTCATGGACCTCAATGATTGGACATTAGCATGTCTGACTCCTTTGTACATGACCATAAAAGTCTTAACTCGAAAAAACCCTTGTTTCATACTAGCAGCATAGTGGTCCAGATTTGAAAAATTATATTTAGACTCTAAATGGCTTTTCTAAATTTTTTGACATTTTTTATTAACATAGCTTCGAATTATCTTTCGAATGGTACTTTGTTTGCCCCAAGATCATTCTGAATGTAGGAGTTATGATTTTTTGAACCTTCACTATTTAGAACACTTAAAATTAGTGATTCGTATTTTGTTTTGGCAATTCTAACCCATCAAACAATTTTCCTAGAGTTTTTAAATATTTTTCCTGAAGAGTTCATAAAATTCTATTTTTGAAAAAGTATTGTTTGTGATTTAACATTCTAAATAAGTCTGAGGCAATTTTCAAAATTCACAGCCCTCTTTCCTTGCATTTGCTGTCAGCTCTGGCTCATACCTGATTTCAAAAATTAATTCCACCTAGAAACCATTTTTTTAGGATCTTTGGAATATTTTTACATTCATCCTTATGGAGTTACCTTTCCAATGATATCTTGTTTTTTACTAGAAAGTTTTAGACCAATCCAAAATAAATTTTCCTACACCACCTCTTTCAGTCATTCAAATGACTTGAAATGCCTCCTATTATTTCCCTATAGAGTCATGCATCATGACACCAGTCCCGTTAGGTTTAGATCAAGATCCTAACACTTTTTAAAATTAATTTTTTTTGCTTGTTTAAAATATTAGGTTTTAATTCTAAGACCTATTTTCCTTAAAATATATTAAAAATTTTAACTTTCAAAAACTACTTAAAATCTCTTTTTCCAAGGAGATACTCTAACCTTGCTTTCTAAAGCCTCATTTTCTCTAAGGGGATACTCTAACCTTGTGTTTCAATCCTACATCAAAAATCTAAGTTTGCTCTTCCCCAGATTCTTTGGACTTTTTTTCAAACATTTTATGCCTAAGTCATCCAACAAATCCAAGCCTCTCTCAAAATTGCCAATTTAGTTATTCTTTAATAACTGTGGTCAATTACGAGATACATCCCAAACGTCCCTCCTTTTTTATGTCTTTCTTTTATGCTTTACAAACATGTTTCCTTTTTCCATGATGATTTTGCATCCATGATTTTAAAATCAAATTTCATAAAATCCATGGCAATGTTCTACGTCAGTATCCCTTCAATGCTTAACATAAAGTATTATTTTCTAAATCAATTCAAGCTCATTTTATTGAAACCTCTATGTTTCTTCTCTCTTCTATGTTACATTCAGAGATTAAACTTTTACCATGAAAATCTAGATTTAATATTTAACATTTTGAATTTATAAGAAGAAAATTACACATAAATAATGATCACATAAAAAACTAAGGAAAACTAAGACTTCAAAAATTTATGGCTTAGTAGTACCAATTTTAGGCATCTTAAGGTGCTAATCCTTTTTCACATTTAACCAACTCCTAGACCCTTTTAAAATGAACTTTGGTATACATAGTCTGTAAAATCAACGTTTTAAGTTTGTAACTCGGAGTCACCAATTTTAATAGGTATTTGTTCATACCTGGCCCAAAATGATTGGTGGTAACATAGTCATGGTCATTTCGTAATAGCCACCCATGATCGATTGGATAAGCGATTCATCCAACAATCCTTCCCTTGACTTTCACTCCATCATGCCTAATCCAAATCCCAATCAAAGGATGGCCCGAAGGTAAGCCCCATCTCTTTACCTTCTCTTTTATTCTTAAGTCGTAACGTGCCATGCAAAGGGCATGTCACAATAGCTTGATGACTCAAGTAGGGAATTTGTTTAGAGAGTCAACCTTGTAACTAGCTAAATTTTATCAGATTCTCAATTTCCCTCGATTTTAGTCATTATTTATATGTAATTCCCTTTCTTCATCTTCTTTGTGCATGACATTTATTTTTCTATCACTCTTTTTGTTTGTGTATTTCTCGTCATTACTAGGGTTCTTGTTTGCCTGAAAATGACTATGATAGTTTTATTATAATGGTAATAAGGAGTAAAATGAAAAAGTTTGATTGCTTTCTAGACACATAGTGCACACACATATCCTTATTGGTGTATTGGCCGTACATTTCTTGGAGAGAGAATAGCACCTTCATTAGGTGGAAGTGAGCTAATTGTCCTTTATGGTATCTCTTCTTTACTTGTAGGCTAGCAATATCTTTTGAGGTGTAAAGTACCTATGCTCTCGTGATATTTTTTTCACCTGTATGAGCGTAATAAAATTCATCCATGAAATCAAAGCCATTCTGCCAAACTTGTAATGGGGCCTAGGATCAAAGTGCCTCGACTGTCTTTATTGATCGAAAGAAGGATTCAAGAACCCATTAGAATCAGCCATAAAAGCTAAAACCATGTCAAGCCAAGGTATTACTAAATCGACCTGAAGAATAAGACACACTGGGGAAACATTTTTTACCTATTACTCTTCTTTATATTTCTTTGTTACATGATGATGATGAATGAACATTTTCGCCAATGCCTTCTCTCCTGCCCCAGATCATGTTATTAGTTGTAGGCATTACAATGCCTAAGGGTAGATATGGCAATTACAAGTATCATGACAAGCTAAGTACACACAGACGGCAAAATGGCATGCACAGGTTAAAACATCTTTATTGAGGTGATACAATACCTCTTAAGGACAAAACTAGCGGTTAGGTAGTGATGTTCATTCATCATCATCTAATGGTAGGTATGCATTAAGACATCTTTCAGGTAGCATAATAGTTTATTTGGGTTGGATATGACCCTTTTCAAGGTGATATAAAGTCGTAGACGGGATTGTAAGTGACAATATTCATTTGCCACCACTTACTTATCAACAAAGGTTAGCCCCTATTAGAATGGCATAACAACATGTCTCAATAAAGAAATAAGACATAAGATATCTCTTAGGGCATGAAATAATAAACATGGGTGACAACATTCATTATTATCGCCTACATAATTATGGTACATAGGAATAAAGGTAAGAAGTGTTTTTGCGGGTGTTTTATTCTGTACGATTATGAGTGATGACATTCATTTGCCACCACTTACTTATTGACAAAAGTTAGCCACCATTCGGATAGCATAATGGTGTGCCTTGACAAAAAAATAAGATGTAAAATGTTTCTTAGGGCATAAAATGACAAACATGGGGGACAATGTTCATTCACTATCACCTACATAATTATGGTACATAAGAGTAAAAGTAAGAAATGTTTCCCTAAGTGTTCTTATTCCTTAGGTCATTCTAGAAGCATCTTGGTATGGTTTAACATGGGTTAGCTCATAGGGCTTACTATATGACATTTGAATTAACATCTAAATCGATATCTATATTGCCCTTCTATCTAGTAAGGATAGCCAAGGCATCTCGATCCTAGGCCTATCGCACATTTAGTAGAAAAAGTTTAATTCAATAGATGTATTCCCTTAAGCAAATGCAGAAGGTTACTCACAAGAGTCATAGGTAATATATATCCTAAAACTTCGTGCTATGCTATGTAGAGCATTACTCACGAAAGTGGATAACTTACTTCCTCTTAACGTTTAGACCCTAATCTCTCACCATGAGCTTGGTGAAAGCCTATTGAAAATGCAAATCATAGTGTATGTTAGGGAAACAAATCAAACCTTTTGTTCACCTCTTATTACCACTTATCAAATCGATGTATACTCAAGAAAAGAACAACCCCTGGCAACCGCAAGACAAAAATTATGACAAATAAAATATTAATAGACAAAAGTGGGAGAGGATTATAGTTAAATAATGACCAAAAACCTAAAAAACCAAGAACCTAGGAAGATATGACTAGTTGTAGGCTTTACTCTCTAAATTTGTCCCTAATGAAATCACCAAGCTGTCATAACATGCCCCCCAAAATCTTATGAAGTGGGAAACGTGCCATGACTTAAAATATAAGAAGAATGATAAAATTTTCGACAAAGGGATGTCTTTTTTTATCAAGACTTTCTTTTTAACATGATAGGAGTGAGAAACTATAGATTCTTGACCCTTGATCATGGGAGGAAATAGTCAAATGAATCGCTTACCAAATAGTCTTAGGTGGCCACCATGAAGTGGCCATCACTTAGAGTTGCCATTGATTATTTAGGTTAAGCATGATAAGATGCCTATTTGAACTGATATTCTGAGTTATGAAACTTGAAAAATTAATTCTAAGTTCTATGTAGTCCAAAGATTTAACTATTGGATTTGAGAGTCGATTACACGTGGGAAAGGATTAGCATCCCACAATGCCCTAACTTAGTACCATCTAGCCATGTCTTGTAATAATTTTGGTTTCCTTGTTCTGACTTGTCTTTATTTATGACATAATCCCCTTTCATGCATGAATTTATACAAAGTAATAAATTCAAGCCTTAATACGTCTCGTAAAGCTGGGAAACATAGAGTTTTTTTGATAAAAATGATTTTTATATTTTATTTTGAAAATTGAATATTCCTGTTAAGCATTAGAGGAATACTGACATGAAACATTGCCTTTATGATTCTCACAAACAATTTAAAAATATGAATGCAAAGTGAACACCATGAAACGAAACATGTTTGTAAGATATAGGAAAAATAAGACAATGTTACAAAAAAATTTGCACAAAAAATGAAAAAAGAAGGGTCGATCAGGATGTATTTCGTAATTATCATTGGTTATTTAGAAATAACCAAGTTAATAATTTTTTAGAGGCATTGGATTCATTGGTTGGTCAAGGTGTGAAAAACGAGTTCGAATTTTGTAAAATATATCTAGAGAAACTTGGGAGAGAGAAAAATTGATTTTTTAATGATTTTTGAAAAGACAAAATTAAAAGACTTGAATTTGACAAAGATATGATAACTTATTGACAAAATGACATATTTGATGATTTTTTATTTAAAATGTAAGAATTGATAAAAATAGGGATAAGAAAATTTAAAAATTGCTTGTGCCTTGATCTGAGCCAAAGTGGGTTGCACATGCTTTTGGGCTAGATGAGTTTGATCAAACTTACCTAGAGGCACTCGAATGCCTTAGAAAAGGAATTTGGGGAAATCAAATTGATTGATACTAGAAAAAGGGACAACATCACACTATCTAACTTCTTGATTTATTCTAGACTAATCCAAAAGTTCTAGAAGCCGGGTAAGGTACTGTAGGAAAGGCAACTCGATGAGGATTAATATAAAAATATTTCAAAAATCCTAGAAGATTGTTTTCTAGGAGGAAATTTGGGTTTGATTTAGCACTAGCAACACATGCATGAGAAAGTGTGACAATTTGGAAAAATCATTTTAGACACATTTGGAATCATTAGATCATAAACGACACTTTTTGGAACAAAAATTTCATGTAGTTTTTAGGAAAAATATTTAAAAAATTCTAAAAATTTCATCTAAGGGATCAAAATGACCCAAACAAAAAGTTATCACTAATTCTAGGTGTTCTAGATAAGGAAGGTTCGAAAAATCATAACTAATTCATCCGAAATAATCCAAAGGCAAACGAGATACCTTATAAAGTTAATTCAATGCCCTTTACAAGACAAATGCCAAAAAAATATAGAAAAATTATTTGGAGTTCTAGAATGATTTTTCAACCTAGGGTCACCATGCTGCTAGTATCAAAGGGAATTTTCAGTTTTTTGGTTTCCTAAAGCTAGACTCAGTTATGGACATTCTAATATCTATGATAGAAAGAGGTTAATGATAGTAGCTTCATGAGATCATTTGCACAATCCTGAAGTAGTTTGCGATGATGAAACAACTCGTTAACAATGTCACAAGCAAAAGACATTAGACACAAGATTAAGGCATAAACAATTTAAGGAAAATTAAAAAACACATATTGTTTATGAAAATTGGAATATTTGGCCTCATTTGACCTTGAATCCGAACATAAAAAGCTTAATTTATCACTAAGATTGGAAAACCAATTAATAAAAATACTAAATACTCATTAATCTTTATCTATTAAAGGTAATATGGACTTAACTTAGGCATTTTGTAAAAATAGTTTTTTGACATACATTAAACAAACATTTTGACAAACATGTAATAAACTAAAATATGGCATTCATGACAATAAACACATAGAACATGCTTAATCAATCAAATATGGCATTTTAGACATGAAAAAGATGATAAATCATAAGGAAATGAATAAAATGATACATGAACATGTTGCTCTCAAGGCATCAACAGTGCATCAAGAACCTAAATACCACCACAACTGAGGCCCATAAACATCTTAATATAAGGTCATGACTTCCAAAAAAATGGCTTATTAAAATAAGATGATGGAAAAAGAAAGAAAATAAATGGAGAAAGGTTAGGAAATATACCAAGAAGCTTTAAACCTGATGGAGATCTACTTGCACAAATGCCTATTTCCAACCATTCTTATGATCCTTTGCAAGGAATTGAAGGTCCAATGACTAGGGCAAAGACAAAACGCATGGAGTAAGCTTTGCAAGGACTAATCATGGAAATGCAAGCAAAGGAGGCTATTCAAAATGAATCAGATGCATTGCCAAGATTG
>JBBYHL010078888.1:29266-94463 GCA_038381835.1 Adansonia madagascariensis | reverse complement strand
TTTTGAAATGAAAATGGTCTTACAATTATTCCCTAAATATTTGTGCCTTTTTCTTGAGTCAAAACCTTGAGTGGTATGATCAATGGGCTATTTCATCATCCTAAACTACTCCGGGACTGTGCAAATGAGTTTGTGATGCTTACACCACTCTTTCCCTTTAGTCATGGACGTTCGAATGTCAATGACTCGAGTTTGGACCGTAGACATAAAAAAAATGAGAGATATCCCCTGCTTTGTTTTGTCCCCTGCTGGCAGCATAACTGTTACAAATTGAAAAATCATTTTAAAATCCCAAATAATTTTTCATGAATTTTTTGATATTTTTCTATCAAATCATGTCAAATTATCTTTAAAACAATGTCTTATTTACCCCTGGATTATTCCGGATGAGAGAGTTATGATTTTTCAAGTCTAAACTGTCTAGAACCTCTGGAATCCAAATATGTACTCTGGTTAGGCCGTTTAGGCCCACTAAATGATTTTTTCAAAATTTTCAAACATTTTTCCTAAAAGTTTCATGAAATTCTCCTTTTAGAAAGGTTTGCAATCTTTTGATACTAAATGAGTCCGGGGTGATTTTTCAAATTTTGACACACCTTGTCCCTTATATGCTCTGCCAACAACACTAGCAATCCGAATTTGAAAATTTATTCCCCTAGAAAATGACTTTTTGGGATATGGGGAATATTTTTAATTGATCTTCATCGAGTTATCTTTCTAACGGTGTCTTGTCCACCTTTTAAATCCTTCGAATCAATTTAGAATAAATTTGGGAAGCAAGATAGTGCGATGCTGTCCCCTATTTTAGTTTTGGTCAAAATCAAGTTGTTTTCCCGAATTTCATCTTAAGACATTTGAATGCCTCTATGTCAACCCAGTTAGACTCGAGAACATGCTTTGACCTCTCATAGACTCATACCAAGGCACAAACATATTTTACATCTTTACCATCCTCATTCATAATAAATCTTTTTGCCAAAAATCATCGAACGCTCATCCATTTTCTAAATCATGAAGTTTTGTCATCTAGGGGGATACTCCAACCCCAACCTTTCAAGGGGATACTCCAACCCCGCTTTCCAAAATTGTCAAGATTTAAAAATCCTTCTTTATCAAAAGTATTTGTCACCCACAGGGAAACTCCAACCCCACCTTTCTGAAGGGATACTCTAACCCTATCTTTCAACTTCAATTAAAATTTTCTCTTTCCTGGACTCTCATGAATGTGTCAAACGAACCTTGTTTAATCAAGAAGCCTAGATACATCTCGAAAATTGTTGATTCAGTTATTCCTAGATAATCGATACCAATAGCGAGATAAATTCCAACAGTCCACCCATTTTCTTTATCATTGCATTGAATGATCCATGTTATGTTCTTCATTTATTGCCTTACTAACATGATTTCTTTGTGATGATTATTTGCATTCATGTTTTCAAAACGTTTCCAAATAAAATTAAAGGTAATGTTCCATGTGGGTATCTCTCCAGTGCCCAAAGTGGAACATTCCATTTTCAAAGTAAAATCCAGAGATTAATTTTATTGAAAATCTCTATATTTCCTATCTCTTCGGGGCGTATATAAGATAAAATCTTTTTCATCAAAATCTGGATTATTTCTATAAGATTCATGCATTAAAAAAGGTTATATCGAAATAATGACAAGTAAAGATCAAAAGAATCAAAATCAAGAAAGACATAGCTAGGACAGTATCGATTTTGGGTGTCGCGAAGAGGTTCATACCTCATCGTGCGTAACCAACTCCCAAACCCAAACGATAAATCTTTGCATTACGTAGACCATGAGATCGATGTTTTAAGTTTTGTAACTCAAAACATTGGTTTCAATAGGCATTCGATCATGCCTAGCCCTAAATGATCAATGGTGACTCCAAGCGTTGGCCATTTCATGATGGTCATCCGAGACCAATAAGATGAGCGATTCATCTTACGGTCCCTTTCACTATACCATAAGTCGAGAATCCATACATTTTCGTTCTCATCACATCGCCAAAGAATAGTCTCAATTAAGAAGACATTTCCAAGTTAGGAAAATATTTTAAGTTATACGCACTCATAGATCTGCGAGGATCCACTTCGAGGTACGTTGCGACACGAATCATGAAAAGAAAGTGGATTACTATATGAATCCATGTTTGTCCTAATTGACAAATGAACTTTAATAGCAAAAAATGATGGAAAGAGAAGCTTTTCTTATGAAACCAAAGCATCAATGTCTTTTATCCCAATAAGGAGAATGAGTTTATGCTGCTCAATCTTGATAAGAAAAGAGATTACTATGCGAATCCGTGTTTGTCCCAATTGACAAATGAACTTTAATTCTGAAAATGATGGAAAGAGAAGCTTTTCTTGTGAAACCAAAGCATCAATGTCATTTATCCCAATGCGGAGAATGGGTTTATGGTGCCCAATCATGAAAAGAAAGGAGATTACTAGGTGAAGCCATGTTTGTCCTAATTAAGAAATGAACTTTAATTCTAAAAAAATTATGGAAAGAGAAACATCTAGGTTTGTCCCTACTGACAAATGAATTTGATTTGAATGAAAATGGTAGAAGAAATGCTTTTCTGACCAAGCCGAATCATCAAAACCATGCATCTCAATTGGGATAGTGTGTTTATAATGCCCAATCACAAAAATAATAGAGATTGTTATGAGAATCCAAGTTTTCTAAGTTAAATAGTAGAAAGAAAAGCTTTTCCTGCCAAACCCAAGCATTAAAACCATGTATCCCAATTAGGATAGTTTGTTTAAACTACCCAATCACAAAAATAATAGAGATTATTATGAGAATCTAGGTTTGTCACATTTAACGAATGACTTTGATTCTAAGGAAAATGGTGGAAAAAAAAGCTTTTCCTGCCCAACCAAAGCATCAAAATCGTATATCATAATTAGGATAATGTGTTTATGATGCCCAATTGCAAAAAGAATGGATATTATTATATGAATCAAAGCTTGTCCCTTTTGACGGGTGAATTTCATTCTAAGGAAAATTATGGAAAGAAAAGCTTTTCTTGCCAAACCCAAGCATTAAAACCATGTATCCCAGTTTAGGATAATGTGTTTATAATGCCCAATCACAAAAATAATAGTGATTATTACGAGAATCCAAGTTTGTCACACTTGACGGATAAACTCTAATTCTAAGTTAAATGGTGGAAAGAAACACTTTTCTTGCCAAACCCAAAATCGTGTATCCCAATTAGCATAATGTGTTTCTGATCCCAATCGCAAAAAGAATGGACATTATTGGGAGAATCCAATTTGTCCCATTTTACAGATGAACTTTGATTCTAAGGAAACTGATGGAAAGAAAAGCTTTTATTGCAAAACACAGGCGTCAAAACCGTGTATCCCAATTAGGATAATGTGTCTATAATGCCTAATCAGAAAAATAATGAAGATTATTACAAAAATCTGAGTCATCCTATTTGATGGAAAAACTTTGATTCCAAGGAAAATGATGAAAAAAAAAGCATTTCCTGCCAAACCAAAGATCAAAACCATCTATCCTATTTAGGATAATGTGTTTATAATGCCTAATCCCAAAAATAATGGAGATTATTGCAAGAATAAAAGTTTGTCTCATTTGATAGATGAACTTTAATTCCAAGTTAAATGGTGGAAAGAAAAGCTTTTCTTGCTAAACCTAAGCATCAAAATCATGTATCCCAATTAGGATAATGTGTTTGTGATGCCCAAATGCAGAAAGAATAGAGATGATTGGGAGAAACCAATTTGTCTCATTTGGCAGATGAACTTTGATTGTAAGGAAACTGGAGGAAAGAAAAGCTTTTCTTGCAAAACCCAAGCATGAAAACCATGTATCCTAATTAGGATAATGTGTTTATAATGCTTAATCAGAAAAATAATGGAGATTATTATGAAAATCTGAGTCATCCCATTTGATGGAAGATTATTATGAGAATCTAATTTGTCGTATTTAACGAACGAACTTTGATTTTTAAGGAAAATGATGGAAAGAAAAATGTTTCTTGCTAAATCAAAGCATCAACAATAGTCTATCTCAATTAGGAATATGTGTTTATAATACCTAATCATAAAAATAATAGAGTTTAATACGAAAATTTGAGTTCTTCCCATTTGGTAGATAAACTTTGATTTTAAGGTAAATGACAAAAAGAAAAGTATTTCCTGCCAAACCAAAGCATCAAAACCATGCATCCTAATTAGGATAATGTGTTTATGATGCCTTATTGCAAAAGAAATGAAGATTACTATATGAATCCAAGCATGTCCCTTTTGACAGATGAATTTAATTTCAAGGAAAATGGTGGAAAGAATAACTTTTCTTACCAAGTCAAAACATCACAACTATGCATCTCAATTAAGGTACTATGTTTATAATGCCTAATCATAAAAATAATGGAGATTATTACAAGAATCCAAGTTTGACCCATTTGACAGATTAACTTTAATTCTAAGTTAAATGGTGGAAAGAAAAGCTTCTCTTGCCAAACCCAAGCATCAAATCATGTATCCCAATTAGGATATTGTGTTTATGATGCCTAATTGCAAAAATAAGGGCAATTATTATGAGAATCTAAGTTTGTCCCTTTTGACAGACGAACTTTAATTTTAAGTTAAATGGTGGAAAGAAAGGCATTTCTTTCCAAACAAAAGCATCAAAACCATGAATCCCAATTAGGATAATGTGTTTATAATGCCTAATCCCAAAAATAATGAAGATTATTACAAGAATAAAAGTTTGTCCTATTTGACAGATAAACTTTGATTCTAAGTTAAATGGTCAAAAGTAAAGCTTTTCTTGCCAATCCCAAGCATCAAAGTCGGGTATCCCAATTAGGATAATGTGTTTTTCATGCCCAGTTGTGAAAAAATAGAGATTGTTGGGAGAATCCATTTGTCCCATTTAACGAATAAACTCTGATTCTAAAGGAACTGGTGGAAAGAAAAGCTTTTCTTGCAAAACCTAAGCATCAAAATTATGTATCCCAATTAGGATAATGTGTTTATGATGCCCAATGGCAAAAAGAATGGAGATTAATATGAGAATCTAATTTGTCCTATTTGATGGACGAACTTTGATTTCTAAGGAAAATAATGGAATGAAAAGCATTTCTTACCAAACCAAAGCATTAAAAATCATGTATCCCAACTAGGATAATGTGTTTATAATACCTAATCACAAAAATAATGGAGATTATTATGAAAATTTGAGTTCATCCCATTTGACCAATGAACTTTGATTTTAAGAAAAATGATGGAATGAAAAGCATTTCTTGCCAAACCAAAGCATCAAAACTGTGTATCCCAATTAAGATAATGTGTTTATGAATCCCTTCTGCAAAAAGAATGGAGATTACTATATGAATCCAAGTCTGTTCTTTTTGACAGATGAATTTGATTTTAAGGAAAATGGTGAAAAAAAAGCTTTTTTTACCAAGTTTTAGCATCAAAATCATGCATCTCAATTAGCATAGTGTGTTGATAATGCCCAATCACAAAATTAACAGAGATTATTAAAAGAATCCAAGTTTGTCCTGTTTGGCAGATGAACTTTAATTATAAGTTAAATGGTGGAAAGAAAAGCTTTTTCTGCCAAACCCAAGCATCGAAACCATGTATCCCAATTAGGGTATGTGTTTATGATGCCTAATTGCAAAAATAAGGGTAATTATTAAGAGAATCCAAGTTTGTCCCTTTTGACGGATGAATTTGATTTTAAGAAAAATGGTGGAAAGAAAAGCTTTTCTTACCAACCGAAGCATCAAAATTGTGCATCTCAATTAGGATAGTGTGATTATAATGCCCAATCACAAAATTAATAGAGATTATTATGAGAATCTAGGTTTGTCACATTTGATGGATAAACTTTAATTTTACGGAAAGAGGTGGAAAAAAAGCTTTTATTGCCTAACCAAAGCATAAAAAATATGTATCGCAATTAGGATAATGAGTTTATGATGCCCAATAGCAAAAGGAATAGAGATTATTAAGAGAATCCAAGTTTGTCCCTTTTGACAGATGAATTTCATTGTAAGAAAAATGGTGGAAAAAAAAGTTTTTCTTGCCAATTCCAAGCATCAAAACCATGTATCCTAATTAGGATAATGGGTTTATAATGCCTAATTACAAAAATAATAGAGATTATTGCGAGAATCCAAGTTTGTCACACTTGATGGCTAAACACTAATTCTAGGAAAATGGTGAAAGAAAGGTATTTCTTGCCAAATGAAAGCATCAAAACCATGCATCGTAATTAGGATAATGTGTTTATAATGCCTAATCCTAAAAATAATGGAGATTATTACAAGAATAAAAGCTTGTCCCATTTGACTGATGAACTTTGATTCTCATTAAATGGTGGAAAGAAAATCTTTCCTTGCCAGACCTAAGCATCAAAATCATGTATCCTAATTAGGATAATGTGTTTCTGATGCCCAGTCATAAAAAAATGAAGATTGTTAGGAGAATCCAATTTATCCCATTTGACAGATGAACTTTGATTCTAAGGAAATTGGTGAAAAGAAAAGCCTTTTTTGCAAAACACAAGAATCAAAACCGTGTCTCCCAATTAGGATAATGTGTTTATGATGCCCAACACCAAAAAGAATGGAGAATATTATGAGAATCCAATTTGTCCCATTTTTTAGATGAACTTTGATTTCTAAGGAAAATGATGGAAAGAAAAGAATTTCTTACCTACCCAAAGCATCAAAAATCGTGTATCCTAATCAAGATAATGTGTTTATAATACCTAATCACAAAAATAATGAAGATTATTAGGAAAATTTGAGGTCATCCTATTTGATAGATAAACTTTGATTTTAAGGAAAATGATGGAAAGAAAAGCATTTCTTGCCAAACCAAAGCATCAAAACCATTTATCCCAATTAGGATAATGTATTTATGATGCCCTATTGCAAAAGGAATGGAGATTACTATATGAATCCAAGTTTATCCCTTTTGACAGATGAATTCGATTTTTAGGAAAATGTTGGAAGCAATAGATTTTCTTACCAATCTGAAGCATCAAAATCATGCATCTCAATTAGGATAGTGTGTTTATAACGCCCAATCACAAAAATAATAGAGATTATTATGAGAATCCAAGATTCTCCCATTTGACGGGCAAACTTTAATTCTATGTCAAACGGTGGAAAGAAAAGGATTTCTTTCCAAATGAAAGCATCAAAACCATGAATCCCAATTAGGATAATGTGCTTATAATGGCTAATCCCAAAAATAATGAAGATTATTACAAGAATAAAAGTTTGTCCCATTTGACAGATGAACTTTGATTCTAAGTTAAATGGTGAAAGGGAAAGCTTTTCTTACTAAACCCAAGAATCGAAATCATGTATCCGAATTAGGAGAATGTGTTTCTCATGCCCAGTCGTAAAAAGAATAGAGATTATTGGGAGAATCCAATTGTCCTATTTATCAGATGAACTTTGATTCTAAGGATATTGGGGGAAAGAAAAGCATTTCTTGCCAAATCCAAGCATTAAAACTATGTACCCCTATTAGGATAATGTGTTTATAATGCCCAATCACAAAAAGAATTGTGATTATTATGAGAATCCAACTTTGTCACACTTGATGGATAAACTGTAATTCTAAGGAAAATGGTGGAAAGAAAAGCATTTCTTGCCAAACGAAAGCATCAAAACCATGCATGCTAATTAGGATAATGTGTTTATAATGCCTAATCCCAAAAATAATTGAGATTATTACAAGAATAAAAGTTGTCCCATTTGATGGATGAACTTTGATTCTAAGTTAAATGGTGGAAAGAAAAGCTTTTCTTGCCAAACACAAGCATTAAAATCATGTATCCCAATTAGCATAATGTGTTTTTTACCCCAATCGCAAAAAGAATGGAGATTATTGGGAGAATCTAATTTGTCCCACTTGATAGATGGACTTTGATTCTAAGGAAACTGGTGGAAAGAAAAGCTTTCCTTGTAAAACCCAAGCATCAAGACCTTGTATCCAAATTAGGATGCCTAATCACAAAAATATGGAGATTATTATGAAAATCTGAGTTCATCCCATTTGATGAAAGAACATAGATTCTAAGGAAAATGATAGACAGAAAAGCATTTCCTGTCAAACCACAGCATCAAAACCATCTATCCCATTTAGGATAATGTTTTATAATGCCTGATCCCAAAAATAATGGAGATTATTACAAGAATAAAAGTTTGTCCCATTTGATGGATGAACTTTGATTTTAAGTTAAATAGTGGAAAGAAAAGCTTTTCTTGCCAAACCCAAGCATCAAAATCATATATCCCAACTAGTATAATGTGTTTCTAATGGCCAAACATAAAAAGAATAGAATTATTAGGACAATCCAATTTATCCCATTTGATGGATAAACTTTGATTCTAAAGAAACTAGAGGAAAAAAAACTTTTCTTGTGAAACCCAAGCATTAAAATCGTGTATCCCAATTAAGATAATATGTTTATGATACCCAATAACAAAAAGAATAGAGATTGTTATGACAATCCAATTTGTCCTATTTAATGGATGAACTTTACTTTCCAAAGAAAATGGTGGAAAGAAAAGCATTTCTTGCCAAACCAAAGCATCAAAAACCGTCTATCCCAATTAGGAAAATGTGTTTATAATACCTAATCACAAAAATAATGGAGATTATTCTGAAAATCTAAGTTTGTCCCATTTAACAGGTAAACTTTGATTTTAAGTAAAATGATGGAAGGAAAAGCATTTCCTGGCAAACCAAAGCATCAAAACCATGTACCCTATTAGGATAGTGTGTTTATGATGCCCTATTACAAAAGGAACAGAGATTACTACATGAACCCAAGTATGTCCTTTTTCATGAATTTGATTTCAAGGAAAATCTTGAAAGAAAAGCTTTTCTTACCAAGACGAACCATCAAAATCGTATATCTCAATTAGGATAGTGTGTTTATAATGCCCAATCACAAAAATAAAGGAGATTATTACAAGAACCCAACTTTGTCATGTTCAATGGATGAACTCTAATTCCAAGTTAAATGGTGGGAAGAAAAGCTTTTCTTGCCAAACCTATGCATCAGAATAGTGTATCCCAATAAGGATAATGGGTTTGTAATGCCCAGTCACAAAAATATTGGTGATTGTATGAGAATCCAAGATTGTCACACTGGACAGATAAACTTTAATTCTAAAGAAAATGGTGGAAAGAAAAGTATTTCTTACCAAACGAAAGCATTGAAACCATGCATCCCAATTAGGGTAATGTGTTTATAATGCCTAATCCCAAAAATAATGGAGATTATTACAAGATTAAAAGTTTGTCCCATTTAATAGATGAACTTTGATTCTAAGTTAAATGGTAGAAGGAAAAGCTTTTCTTGCTAAACCCAAGCATCAAAATTATATATCCCAACTAGGATTATGGATTTCTGATGCCCAATCGCAAAAAGAATGGACATCATTGGGAGAATAGATTTTGTCCCATTTGATGGATGAACATTGATTCTAAGGAAACTAGTGGAAAAAAAAGCTTTTCTTGCAAAACCCAAGCATCAAAACCAAGTATCCTAATTAGGATAATGTGTTTATAATGCCTAATCACAAAAATAATGAAGATTATTATGGAAATCTGAGTTCATCTTATTAGACAGATAAACTTTGATTTTAAGGAAAATGATGGAAAGAAAAGCATTTCCTGCCAAACCAAAGCATAAAAACCATGAACCCCAATTAAGATAATGTGTTTATGATGCCTTACTGCAAATGGAATGGAGATTACTATATGAATCCAAGTATGTCCCTTTTGACAGATGAATTTGATTTCAAGAAAAATAGTGGAGAGAAAAGCTTTTCTTACTAAGCCGAAGAAACAAAATCGTGCATTTCAATTAGGATATTATGTTTATAATGCCCGATCACAAGAATAATGGAGATTATTACGAGAATCCAATTTGTCCCACTTAATGGATGAACTTTAATTCTAAGTTAAATGGTGGAAAGAAAAGCTTTTCTTCTAAACCTAAGCATTAAAACTGTGTATCCCAATTAGGATATTGTGTTTATGATACCTAATTGCAAAAATAAGGGTGATTATTATAAGAATCCAACTTTATCCCTTTTGACAGATGAATTTGATTTCAAGGAAAATAGTGAAAAGAAAAGCCTTTCTTACTAAGCTGAAGAATTAAAACTGTTCATCTTAATTAGTATAGTGT
This sequence comes from Adansonia madagascariensis, assembly GCA_038381835.1. Classification (NCBI taxonomy): domain Eukaryota; kingdom Viridiplantae; phylum Streptophyta; class Magnoliopsida; order Malvales; family Malvaceae; genus Adansonia; species Adansonia madagascariensis. The sequence continues at coordinate 84,248 of JBBYHL010078888.1, read as the reverse complement.
GTTTATGGCACCTAATCACAAAAATAATGGAGACTATTATGAGAACCCAGGTTTGTCACATTTAACGGATGAACTTTGATTTTAAGGAAAATGGTAAAAAGAAAAGCTTTTCTTGCCAAACCCAAGCATTGAAATCATGTATCCCAATTAGGATAATGTGTTTCTGATGCCTAATCGTGAAAAGGATGGAGATTATTTGGAGAATCTAATTTGCCTCATTTGACAGATGAACTTTGATTCTAGGGAAACTGGTGGAAAGAAAAGCTTTTCTTGAAAAACCAAAGCATTAAAACTGTGTATCCCATTGAGGATAATGTTTTTATAATGCCTAATCGCAAAAAGAATGAAGATTACTATGAGAATCCAATTTGTCCCATTTGACGGACAAACTTTGATTTCTAAGGAAAATAATGAAAAGAAAAGCATTTCTTGCCAAACCAAACCATCAAAAATCATGTATCCCAAATAGGATAGTTTGTTTATAATACCAAATCACAAAAATAATAGAGATTATTACAAAAATCTGAGTTCATCCCATTCGAGAGATGAACTTTGATTTTAAGGAAAATAATGAAAAGAAAAGCATTTTTTGCCAAACCAAAGTATCAAAACCATGGATCTCAATTAGGATAAAGTGTTTATAATGCCATATTGCAAAAGTAATGGAGATCATTATATGAATCCAAGTTTGTCCCTTCTGATATATGAACCTGATTTCAAGGAAAATAGTGGAAAAAAAAGCTTTTCTTACAAGCTAAAGCATTAAAACTGTGCATATCAATTAGGATAGTATCTTTCTATTGCCCAATCACAAAAATAATGGAGATCATTACAAAAATCCAAGTTTATCCTGCTTGACTGATGAACTTTAATTCTAAGTTAAATGGCAAAAAAAAGCATTTCTTTCTAAATGAAAGCATCAAAACCATGTATCCTAATTAGGATAACATGTTTATAATGCCCTATTGCAAAAGAAATGGAGATTACTATATAAATCCATGTTTGTCCCTTTTGATAGATGAATTTGATTTCAAGGAAAATGGTGGAAATAAAAGCTTTTCTTACTAAGTCGAGGCATCAAAATCATGCATCTTAATCAGCATAGTGTGTTTATAATGCCCAATGACAAAAATATTAGAGATTATTACGAGAATCCATGTTTGTCCAGTTTGACAGATAAACTTCAATTCTATGTTAAATGGTGGAAAGAAAAGCCTTTCCTGCAAAACCCAAGCATGAAAACCATGTATCCTAATTAGGGTATTGTATTTATGATGCCTAATTGCAAAAATAAGGGTGATTATTATAAGAATCCAAGTTTGTCCCTTTTGACAGATGAATTTGATTTCAAGGAAAATGGTGGAAAGAAAAGCCTTTCTTACCAAGCTGAAGAATTAAAACTATGCATCATAATTAGTATAGTGTGTTCATAGTACCTATCACAAAAATAATGGAGATTATTATGAGAATCAAGGTTTATCACATTTAACGGATGAACTTTGATTTTGAGAAAAATAGTGAAAAGAAAAGCTTTTCTTGCCAAACCCAAGCATTGAATCATGTATCCCAATTAGGATAATGTGTTTCTGACACCCGATCGCAAAAAAAATAGAGATTATTAAGAGAATCTAATTTGTCCCATTTGACGGATGAACTTTGATTCTAAGGAAACTGGTGGAAAGAAAAGCTTTTTTTGAAAAACCAAAGCATCAAGATCATGTATCTCATTTAGGATAATCTTTTTATAACCCCTAATCGAAAAAAGAATGAAGATTACTATGAGAATCCAATTTGTCCCATTTGATGGACAAACTTTGATTTCTAGGGAAAATAATGAAAAGAAAAGCATTTCTTGCAAAACCAAAGCATCAAAAATTGTGTATCCCAATTAGGATACTTTGTTTATAATACCAAATCACAAAATAATGGAGATTATTACGAAAATCTGAGTTCATCCTATTCGAAAGATGAACTTTTATTTTAAGGAAAATAATGGAAAAAAAAGCATTTCCTACCAAACTAAAACATCAAAACCATGGATCTCAATTAGGATTAAGTGTTTATGATGCCATATTGCAAAAGGAATGGAGATCACTATATGAATCCATGTTTGTCCCTTCTGATATATGAACATGATTTCAAGGAAAATGGTGGAAAGAAAAGTTTTTCTTACCAAGCTAAAGCATTAAAATGGTGCATCTCAATTAAGATAGTGTCTTTCTATTGCCCAATCACCAAAATAATAGAGATTATTACGAAAATCCAAGTTTATCCCGTTTGACTGATAAACTTTAATTCTAAGTTAAATGGTGAAAGAAAAGCATTTCTTTCTAAAAGAATGCATTAAAACCATGTATCCTAATTAGGATAATGTGTTTATAATGTCCTATTGCAAAAGAAATGGAGATTACTATATAAATCCAAGTTTATCCCTTTTGATAGATGAATTTGATTTCAAGGAAAATAGTGGAAAGAAAAGCTTTTCTTACAAAGTTGAGGCATCAAAATCATGCATCTCAATCAACATAGTGTGTTTATAATGCCCAATCACAAAAATATTAGAGATTATTATGAGAATCCATGTTTGTCTCGTTTGATAGATGAACTTTAGTTCTATGTTAAATGGTGGAAAGAAAAGCTTTTTTTACCAAACCTAAGCATAAAAACCATGTATCCCAATTAGGGTATTGTGTTTATGATGCCTAATTGCAAAAATAAAGGTGATTATTATGAGAATCCAAGTTTGTCCCTTTTGATAGATGAATTTGATTTCAAGGAAAATGGTGCAAAGAAAAGCCTTTCTTACCAAGCTGAAAAATTAAAACTGTGCATCTTAATTAGTATAGTGTGTTCATAGTGCTTAATCACAAAAATAATGAAGATTATTATGAGAATCCACTTTTGTTACCTTTAATGGATGAACTTTGATTTTAAGAAAAATGGTGGAAAGAAAAGCTTTTCTTGCCAAACCCAAGCATTGAAATCATGTATCCCAAATAGGATAATGTGTTTCTGATGCCCAATCTCGAAAAGAATTAAGATTATTGGGAGAATCTAATTTGTCCCATTGGACGGATGAACTTTGATTCTAAGGAAACTAGTGGAAAGAAAAGCTTTTCTTGAAAAACCAAAGCATCAAAACTGTGTATCCCATTTAGGATAATGTTTATATAATGCCTAATCTCAAAAAGAATAGAGATTACTATGAGAATCTAATTTGTCCCATTTGACAGACAAACTTTGATTTCCAAGGAAACTAAAAAAAAAGCATTTCTTGCCAAACCAAAGCATCAAAAATTATGTATCCCAATTAGGATACTTTTTTTATAATACCAAATCACAAAAGTAATGGAGATTATTGCAAAAATCTGAGTTCATCCCATTCGAAAGATGAACTTTAATTTTAAGGAAAATAATGGAAAGAAAAGCATTTCCTGCCAAACCAAAGCATCAAAATCATGGATCTCAATTAGTATAAAGTGTTTATGATGCCATATTGCAAAAGGAATAGAGATCATTATATGAATCCATGTTTGTCGCTTCTAATATATGAACTTGATTTTAAGGAAAATGGTGGAAAGAAAAGCTTTTCTCACAAAGCTGAAGCATTAAAACTATGATCTTAATTAGGATAGTGTCTTTCTATTGCCTAATCACAAAAATAATGGAGATTATTATGAAGATCCAAGTTTATCCCGTTTGACTGATAAACTTTAATTCTAAGTTAAATGGTGAAAGAAAATCATTTCTTTCCAAATGAAAGCATCAAAACCATGTATCCTAATAAGGATAACGTGTTTATAATGCCCTATTGCAAAAAAAAAATGGAGATTACTACATAAATCCAAGTTTGTCCCTTTTGATCGATGAATTTGATTTCAAGGAAAATGGTAGAAAGAAAAGCTTTTCTTACTAAGTCGAGGCATCAAAATCACTCATCTCAATTAGCATAGTGTGTTTATAATGCCTAATCATAAAAATATTAGAGATTATTACGAGAATCCATGTTTGTCCCGCTTGATGAATGAACTATAATTCTAAGATAAATGGTGGAAAAAAAAGCTTTTCCTGCCATACCCAAGTATAAAAACCATGTATCGCAATTAAGGTATTGTGCTTATGATGCCTAATTGCAAAAATAAGGGTGATTATTATGAGAATCCAAGATTGTCCCTTTTGATGGATGAATTTGATTTCAACGAAAATGGTGCAAAGAAAAGCTTTTCTTACTAAGCTTAAGCATAAAAACCGTGCATTTCAATTAGGATAGTGTGTTTATAGTGCCCAATCACAAAAATAATGGAGATTACTATGAGAATCCAAGTTTGTCACATTTGACAAAGGAACTTTGATTTTAAGGAAAATGGTGGAAAGAAAAGCTTTTTTTTCCAACCAAAGCATTAAAAACGTGTATCGCAATTAGGATAATGTGTTTATGACGTACAATTGCAAAAACAAAAAATGGAGATTATTATATGAAAAATAAACTCTAATTCTAAGGAAAATGATGGAAAGAAAAGCATTTCCTGCCAAAGTAAAGCATTAAAACCATGTTTCCCAATTAAGATAACATGTTTATGATACCCTAATGCAAAAGGAATGGAAATTACTATATGAATCCAAGTTTGTCCCTTTTGACAGATGAATTTGATTCCAAGGAAAATGGTGGAAAGAAAAGCTTTTCTTAACAAATCGAAGCAATAAAATCATGCATCTCAATTAGGATAGTGTGTTTATAATGCCCAATCACAAAAATAGTGGATATTATTATGAGACTCCAAGTTTGTCGCATTTGACGGATGAACTTTAATTCCAAGTTAAATGGTGGAAAAAATTCATTTCTTTCTAAACGAAAGCATCAAAACCATGCATCCCAAATAGGATAATGTGTTTATAATGCCTAATCCCAAAAATAATGGAGATTATTACAAGAATAAAAGTTTATCCCATTTGATGGATGAACTTTGATTCTAAGTTAAATGGTGGAAAGTAAAGCGTTCTTTGCCAATTCCAAGCATCGAAATTATGTATCCCGATTAGGGTAATGTGTTTTTCATGTCCAGTCATAAAAAAATGGAGATTTTTTGAAAAATCTAATTTATCCCATTTAACGGATGAACTTTGATTCTAAGAAAACTGGTGGAAAGAAAAGCTTTTCTTTCAAAACCCAAGCATAAAAGCCGTGTATCCCAATTAGGATAATGTGTTTATGATGCCTAATCGCAAAAAGAATGAAGATTACTATGAGAATCCAATTTGTCTCATTTGATAGATAAACTTTGATTTCTAAGCAAAATGATGGACTGAAAAGCATTTCTTTGCAAGCAAAAGCATCAAGAACCATGTATCCCAATTAGGATAATGTGTTTATAATACTTAATCACAAAAATAATTGAGATTATCACAAAAATTTGAGTTCGTCGTATTTGATAGCTAAACTTTGATTTTATGGAAAATGATTGAAAGAAAAGTATTTCCTGCCAAACCAAAGCATCAAAATCGTGTATCCTAATTAGGATAATGTGTTTATGATGCCCTATTGCAAAAAGAATGGAGATTACTATATGAATCCAAGTTTGTCCCCTTTAGCAGATGAATTTGATTTCAAGGAAAATGGTGGAAAGGAAAGCTTTTCTTACCAAGCTGAAGCATTAAAACCATACATCTCAATTAGGATAGCATGTTTATAATGCCCAATCACAAAAATAGTAGGGATTATTAACAGAATGTAAGTTTGTCCTACTTGATGGATGAACTTTAATTCTAAGTTAAATAGTGGAAAGAAAAGCTTTTCTTGGCAAACCCAAGCATCAAAATTGTGTATCCCATTTAGGATATTGTGTTTATGATGCCTAACTGCAAAAATAAGAGTAATTATTATGAGAATCCAAATTTGTCCCTTTTCATGAATGAATTTGATTTCAAGGAAAATGGTGGAAAAAAAAGCTTTTCTTACTAAGCCAAAGTAATAAAAATTGTGCATCTCAATTAGGATAGTGTGTTTATAATGCCCAATCACAAAAATATTGAAATTATTATGAGAATCCAGGTTTGTGACATTTAATGGATGAACTTTGATTTTAAGCTAAATCGTGGACAGAAAAGCTTTTCTTGCCCAACCAAAGCATCAAAACCATGTATCGTAATTAGGATAATGTGTTTATGATGCCCAATTGCGAACAGAAGAGAGATTATTATATGAATCAAATTTGTCTCTTTTAATGAATGAATTTCATTGTAAGGAAAATGGTGGAAAGAAAAGCTTTTCTTGCCAAACCCAAGCATCAAAAGCAAGTATCCCAATTAGGATAATGGGTTGGTAATGCCGAATCAAAAAAATAATGGTGATTATTATGAGAATCCAAGCTTCTCGCACTCTACAGATAAACTTTAATTCCAAGGAAAATGGTGGAAAGAAAAGCATTTCATACCAAACGAAATCATTAAAACCATGCATCCCAATCCTAAAAATAATGGAGCCTATTATAATGCCTAATCCCAAAAATAATGGAGCCTATTATAAGAATAAAAGTTTGTCATATTTGACGGATGAACTTTGATTCTAAGTTAAATGGTGGAAAGAAAAGCTTTTCTTACCAAACCCAGCATGTATTCCAATTAGGATAATGTGTTTCTGATACCCAATTGCAAAAAGAATAGAGAGTATTAGGAGAATCCAATTTGTCCTATTTGATGGATAAACTTTGTTTCTAAGGAAATTGGTGGAAAGAAAAGGTTTTCTTGCCAAACCCAAGCATCAAAACCATGTATCCCAGTTAGGATAATGTGTTTAAAATGCCTAATCAGAAAATTAGTGGTTATTATTATGAGAATCTGACCTTGTCACAGAATTTGACTTTGTCAGACTGGAGGGACAAACTCTAATTCTAAGGAAAATGGTGGAAATAAAAGTATTTCTTGCCAAATGAAAGCATCAAAACCATGCATCCCAATTAGGATAATATGTTTATAATGCCTAATCCCAAATATAATGGAGATTATTACAAGAATAAAAGTTTGTCCCATTTGACAGATGAACTTTGATTCTAAGTTAAATGGTGGAAAGAAAAGCTTTTCTTGCCAAACCCAAGCATCAAAATTGTGTACACCAATTAGGACAATGTGTTTCTGATACCCAATCACAAAAAGAATGGAGATCATTAGGAGAATCCAATTTATACCATTTGACGGATTAACTTTGATTATAAGGAAACTAGTAGAAAGAAAAACTTTTCCTGCAAAACCTAAGCATCAAAACCTTGTATCTCAATTAAGATAACATTTTTATGATGCCCAATCGCAAAAAGAATACAGATTATTATGAGAATCCAATTTATCCCATTTGATAGATGAACTTTGATTTCTAAGGAAAATGATAGAATAAAAAGCATTTCTTGCCAAACAAAAGCATCAAAAACCATGTATCCTAATTAGGATAATGTGTTTATAATATTTAATCATAAAAATAATTGAGATTATTACGAAAATTCAAGTTCATCCTATTTGACTGTTAAGCTTTGATTTTATGGAAAACTAATGGAAAGAAAGCATTTCCTGCCAAACCAAAGCAGGATAATGTGTTTATGATTTTACGAAAATTCAAAAATCATGTACCTCAATTAGGATAATGTGTTTATGATGTCCCATTGCAAAAAGAATAGAGATTACTATATGAATCCAAGTTTATCCCCTTTGACAGATGAATTTGATTTCAAGGAAAATGGTAGAAAGAAAAGCTTTTCTTACTAAGTCAAAGCATTAAAACCATGCATCTCAATTAGGATAGTGTGTTTATAATGCCCAATCACAAAAATAGTGGAGATTATTGTAAGACTCCAATTTTGTCTCATTTGACGGATGAACTTTAATTCCAAGTTAAATGGTGGAAAGAAAAGCATTTCTTTCCAAATGAAAGCATCAACACCATGCATCCCAATTAAGATAATGTGTTTATAATACCTAATCCCAAAAGTAATAGAGATTATTATAAGAATAAAAGTTTATCCTATTTGACGGATGAATTTTGATTCTAAGTCAAATGGTGGAAAGTAAAGCATTTTTTGCCAATCCCAAGCATCGAAATCGTGTATCCCCATTAGGATAATGTGTTTTTCATGTCTAGTCACAAAAAAAATTGATATTATTGGAAGAATCCAATTTATCCCATTTGATGAATGAACCTTGATTCTATGGAAGCTGGTGGAAAGAAAAGTTTTTCTTACAAAACCTAAGCATCAAAACCTTGTATCCCAATTAGGATAATGTGTTTATGATGCCCAATCGCAAAAAGAATGGAGATTATTATGAGAATCCAATTTGTCTTATTTAACGGGTGAACTTTGATTTTTAAGGACAATGATGGAATAAAAAGCATTTCTTGCCAAACAAAAGCATCAAAAACTGTGTATCACAATTAGGATAATGTGTTTACAATACTTAATCACAAAAATAATTAAGAGTATTATGAAAATTTGAGTTCTTCCTATTTGACAGTTAAACTTTGATTTTATGAAAAATGATGGAAAGAAAAGCATTTCCTGCCAAACCAAAGCATCAAAATCATGTATCCCAACTAGGATAATGTGTTTATGATGCCCTATTGGAAAAAGAATAAAGATTACTATATGAATACAAGTTTGTCCCCTGTGATAGATGAATTTGATTTCAAGGAAAATGATTGAAAGAAAAGCTTTTTTTTCTAAGTCAAAGCATCAAAATCGTGCATCTCAATCATCGTAGTGTGTTTATAATGCCCAATCACAAAAATAATAGAGATAATTATGAGAACCCAAGTTTGTCCCACTTGATGGATGAACTTTAATTCTAAGTTAAATGGTGGAAAGAAAAGGTTTTCCTGCTAAACCCAAGCATAAAAACCATGTATCCCAATTAAGGTATTGTGTTTATGATGCCTAATTGCAAAAATAAGGGTGATTATTTTGAGAATCCAAGTTCGTCCATTTTGATGGATGATTTGATTTCAAGGAAAATGGTGGAAAGAAAAGCTTTTCTTACCAAGCTGAAGCATCAAAACTATGCAACTCAATTAGGATAGTGTGTTTATAATGCCCAATCACAAAGATAATAGAGATTATTATCAGAATCCAGGTTTGTCACATTTGACAGATGAACTTTGATTTTAAGGAAAATGATGGAAAGAAAAGCTTTTCCTGCCCAACCAAAGCATAAAAAACGTGTATCGTAATTAGGATAATGTGTTTTTGATGCCCAATTACAAAAAGAATGGAGACTATTGTATGAATCAAAGTTTATCCCTTTTGAAGGATAAATTCAATCTATGAAAAATGATGGAAAGAAAAGCTTTTCTTGCTAATTCCAAGCATCAAAACCGTGTATCCCAATTAGGATAATGGGTTTATAATGCCAAATCACAAAAATAATGGTGATTGTTGCGAGAATCCATGTTTGTCACACTTGACGGATAAACTTTAATTCTAAGGAAAATGGTGGAAAGAAAGGCAATTCTTGCCAAATGAAAGCGTCAAAACCATGCATCCCAATTATGATAATGTGTTTATAATGCCTAATCCCAAAAATATGGAGATTATTACAATAATAAAAGGTTGTTTTATTTGACGAGTGAACATTGGTTTTAAGTTAAATGGTGAAAAGAAAAGCTTTTCTTGCCAAACCCAAGCATCGAAATCATGTATCCCAATTAGGATAATGTGTTTCTGATGCCCAGTCGCAAAAAAAAAAGATTATTGGGAGAATCTAGTTTGTCCCATTTGACGGATGAACTTTGATTCTACAGAAATTGGTGGAAAGAAAAGCTTTTCATGCAAAACTCAAGCATCAAAACCATGTATCCCAGTTAGGATAATGTGTTTATGATGCCCAATGGCAAAAATAATGGAGATTATTATGAGAATCTAATTCATCCCATTTGATAGACGAACTTTCATTTCTAAGGAAAATGCTAGAAAAAAAAGCATTTCTTGCCAAACTAAAGCATTAAGAACCATGTATCAAAATTACGATAATGTGTTTATAATACGTAATCACGAAAATAACAGAGATTATTAGAAAAATCCGAGTTCATCCCATTTGATAGATGAACTTTGATTTTAAAGAAAATAATGGAAAGAAAAACATTTCCTGCCAACCAAACCATCAAAACAATGTATCCCAATTAGGATAATGTGTTTATGATGCCCTATTGCAAAAGAAATGGAGATTACTATATGAATCCATGTTTGTCCCTTTTGATAGATGAATTTGATTTCAAGAAAAATGAAGGAAAGAAAAGCTTTTCTTACCAATCTGAAGCATTAAAACCGTGTATCTCAATTAGGATAGTGTGTTTATAATGCCCAATCACAAAAATAATGAAGATTATTATGAGAATGCAAGATGGATGAACTTTATTTCTAAGCTAAATGGTGGAAAGAAAAGCATTTCTTTCCAAACGAAAGCATCAAAAACCATGCATCCAATTAGGATAATATGTTTATAATGCCTAATCCTAAAAACAATGGAGATTATTACAAGAATAAAAGTTTGTCCCATTTGACTATTGAACTTTGATTCTAAGTTAAAGGGTGGAAAGGAAAACTTTTCTTACCAAACCCAAGCATTGAAACCATGTATCCTAATTAGGATAATATGTTTCTCATGCCCAGTCGTAAAAAGAATGGAGATTATTAGGAGAATCCAATTTGTCCCATTTGATGGATGAACTTTGATTCTAAGGAAACTTATGGAAAGAAAATCTTTTCCTGCAAAACCTAAGTATCAAAACTATGTATTCCAATTAGGATAATGTGTTTATGATGCCTAATCGCAAAAAGAATGGCGATTATTATAACAATACAATTTGTCTCATTTGACAGACGAACTTTAGTTTCTAAGGAAAATGTTGGAAAGAAAAATATTTCTTGCCAAACCAAAGCATCAAAAATTGTGTATCCCAATTAGGATAATGTGTCTATAATACCTAATCACAATAATAATGGAGATTATTATGAAAATTCTAGTTCATCCCATTTGACAGATTAACTTTAACTTTAAGGAAAATGATAGAATAAAAAGCATTTCCTGCAAAACCAAAGAATCAAAATCGTGTATCCTAATTAGGATAATGTGTTTATGATACCCTATTGCAAAAACAATGAAGATTATTATATGAAACCAAGTTTGTCCTTTTTGATGGATGAATTTCATTCTAAGGAAGATAGTGGAAAGAAAAGCTTTTTTTGCTAAACCCAAGCATCAAAACCATGTATACCAATTAGGATAATGGGTTTATAATGCCCAATCACAAAAATAATGGTGCTTATTATGAGAATCCAAGTTTCTCACATTCAATGGATGAACTCTAATTCTAAGGAAAATGGTGGAAAAAAAAGCATTTCTTACTAAACGAAAGCATAAAACCATGCATCCTAATTCGAATATTGCCTTTATAATGCCTAATCCTAAAAATAATGGAGATTATTCCAGGAATAAAAAAAGATATTGCACTTTAAAATCATTACTAGAATCACTACAAGTGCACTTCCTATCTAAATAAACCAAAGCAGAAAAAGCACCTCCCTCCCGGCTAAAGAGCAAGTGTGTGAGAGAATAGAACTGAGCATCAAGGCTGCAAGATAGAAGGAAGGTTCCTACATGCAGGAAAGCTTTTTCACCGTCCATTGGGTATTTGTCTTTATCTCGCTCTCCTAACTAACTCAGACTTATGATAGGCGGGCTCAATTCCAGATATTGACCTCTGAGGATCCTTCTCTTTTTTGTCCCTTTTGATGGATGAACTTTGATTCTAAGTTAAATGGTGGAATGAAAAGCTTTTCTTGCCAAACCCAAGCATCAAAATTGTGTATGCCAATTAGGATAATGTGTTTCTGATGGCCAATCGCAAAAAGAATGAAGATTAGTGGGAGAATCCAATTTATGCTATTTGATAGATAAACTTTAATTCTAAGGAAACTGGTGGAAAGAAAAGCTTTTCTTGCAAAACACAAGCATCAAAACTGTGTATCTTAATTAGGATAATGTGTATCTAATAGCCAATCGCAAAAAGAATGGAGATTATTGGGAGAATCCAATTTATCCTATTTGATAGATGAATTTTGATTCTAAGGAAACTGGTGGAAAGAAAAGCTTTACTTGCGAAACCCAAGCATTAAAACCGTGTATCCAATTAGGATAATGTGCTTATAATACCTAATCACAAAAATAATCGAGACTATAACGAAAATTAGAGTTTATCCCATTTGACAGAGGAACTTTGATTTTGAGGAAAATAATGGAAAGAAAAGTATTTCCTATAAAACCAAAGCATTAAAACCATGTATCCCAATTAGGATAATGTGTTTATGGTGCCTTATTTCAAAAACAACAGAGATTATTATATGAATCCTAGTTTGTCCCTTTTGATGGATAAATTTCATTCTAAGGAAAATGGTGGAAACAAAAGCCTTTCTTGCCAAACCTAAGCATCAAAACCATGTATATCAATTAGGATAATGGGTTTATAATGCCCAATCACAAAAATAATGGTGATTATTACGAGATTCCAAGTTTCTCACACTCGACAGATAAACTCTAATTCTAAGGAAAATGGTGGAAAGAAAAACATTTCTTGCGAAATAAAAGCATTAAAACCTTGCATCCCAATTAGGATATTTGTCTTTATAATACCTAATCCTGAAAATAATGGGGATTATTACAAGAGTAAAAGTTTATCCCATTTGACAGATAAACTTTGATTCTAAGTTAAATGGTGGAAAGAAAAACTTTTCTTGCCAATCCCAAGCATCCAAATCGTGTATGCGAATTAGGATAATGTGTTTCTGATACTCGAACACAAAAACAATGAAGATTATTAGGAGAATCCAATTTGTCCCATTTGACGGATGAACTTTGATCCTAAGGGAACTAGTGAAAAAAAAGCTTTTCTTGCCAAACCCAAGCATCAAAACCGTGTATCTCAATTAGGATGTGTTTATAATGCCTTATCATAAAACTAACAATGATTATTACGAGAATCCAACTTTTTCACACTTGACAGATAAACTCTACTTCTAAGGAAAATGATGGAAAGAAAAGCATTTCTTGCCAAATGAAAGCATCAAAACCATGTCTCCCTATTAGGATAATGTGTGTATAATGCCTAATCCAAAAAATAATGGAGATTATTCCAAGAATAAAAGTTTGCCCCTTTTGACGGATGAGCTTTGATTCTAAGTTAAATGGTGGAATGAAAAGCTTTTCTTGCCAAACCCAAGCTTTAAAATTGTGTATGCCAATTAGGAAAATGTGTTTCTGATGGCTAATCGCAAAAAGAATGAAGATTAGTGGGAGAATCCAATTTATCCCATTTGACAGAAGAACTTTGATTCTAAGGAAACTAGTGGAAAGAAAAGCTTTTCTTGGAAAACACAAGCATCAAAATTGTGTATCTTAATTAGGATAATGTGTTTCTAATGACTAATTGCAAAAAAAATGGAGATTATTGGGAGAATCCAATTTGTCCCATTTGATAGACAAACATTAATTCTAAAGAAACTGGTGGAAAGAAAAGCTTTCCTTGGGAAACCCAAGCATCAAAACCATGTATCCAATTAGGATAATGTGTTTATAATACCTAATCACAAAAATAATGGAGATTATAACAAAAATCAGAGTTTGTCCCATTTGACAGAGGAATTTTAATTTTAAGAAAAATAATGGAAAGAAAAGCGTTTCCTGCCAAACAAAAACATCAAAACCATGTATCCTAATTAGGATAATGTGTTTATGCACCCTATTGCAAAAACAATGGAGATTATTTTATGAATCGTAGTTTGTCCCTTTTGACGGATGAATTTCATTCTAAGGAAAATAGTGGAAAGAAATGCTTTTCTTGCTCAAACCCAAGCATCAAAACCATGTATCCCAATTAGGATAATGGGTTTATAATGCCCAATCACAAAAAAATGGTGATTATTACGAGATTCCAAGTTTCTCACAGTCGACGAATAAACTCTAATTCTAAGGAAAATGGTGGAAAAAAAGCATTATTTGCAAAATGAAAGCATTAAAACCTTGCATCCTAATTGGGATATTATCTTTATGATGCCTAATCTTGAAAATAATGGAGATTATTACAAGAACAAAAGTTTGTCCCCTTTTGATGGATGAAATTTGATTCTAAGATAAATGGTTGAAAGAAAAGCTTTTCTTGCCAATCCCAAGCATCAAAATCGTGTATCCCAACTAGGATAATGTGTTTCTGATACCCAATCGCAAAAAGAATCAAGATTATTGGGAGAATCCCATTTGTCCCTTTTGATGGATGAACTTTGATCCTAAGGAAACTAGTGGAAAGAAAAGCTTTTCTTGCCCAAGCCAAGCATCAAAACTGTGTATCCTAATTAGGATGTGTTTATAATGCCCTATCACAAATAACGGTGATTATTATAAGAATCCAATTTTTTCACACTTGATGGATAAACTCTACTTTTAGGGGAAATGATGGAAAGAAAAGCATTTCTTGCCAAACGAAGGCATCAAAAGCATGCATCCCAATTAGGATAATGTGTTTATAACGCCTAATCCCAAAAATAATGGAGATGATAGCAAGAATAAAAGTTTACTCCATTTGACAGATGAACTTTGATTCTAAGTTAAATGGTGGAATGAAAAGCTTTTCTTGCAAAACCCAAGCATCAAAATCGTGCATGCCAATTAGGATAATTAGTTTCTGATGCCCAATTGCAAAAAGAATAAACATTATTGGTAGAATCTAATTTCTCCCATTTGACGGATGAACTTTGATTCTAAGGAAACTGGTGGAAAGAAAAGCTTTTCCCACAAAACACAAGCTTCAAAATTATGTATCTCAATTAGGGTAATGTGTTTCTAATGCTCAATCGCAAAAAGAATGGAGATTATTGCACGAATCTGATTTTTCACTTTTGAGGGATAAACTTTGATTCTAAGGAAACTGGTGGAAAAAAAAATTTTTCTTGCGAAAGCTAAGCATCAAAACTGCGTATTCAATTAGGATAATGTGTTTATAATACCTAATCACAAAAACAATGGAGATTATTATGAAAATCAGAGTTCATCCCATTTGAAAGATGAACTTTGATTTTAAGAAAAATAATGGAAAGAAAAGCATTCCTTGCCAAACCAAAGCATCGAAACCATGTATCCTAATTAGGATAATGTGTTTGTGATGCCTTATTGCAAAAACAATGGAGATTATTATATGAATCCAAGTTTGTCTCTTTTGATGGATGAATTTCATTCTAACGAAAATGGTGGAAAGAAATGCTTTTCTTGCCAAACCCAAGCATTAAAACCATGTATCCCAGTTAGGATAATGGGTTTATAATGCCCAATCACAAAAATAGTTGTGATTATTATAAGAATCTAAGTTTCTCACATTCGGCAGATAAACTCTAATTCTAAAGAAAATGGCAGAAAGAAAAGCATTTCTTGCCAAATGAAAGCATTAAAACCATGCATCCCAATTGGGATATTGTCTTTATAATGCCGAATCCCCTAAATAATGAAGATTATTACAAGAATAAAAGTTTGTCCTATTTGACAAATGAACTTTGACTCTAAGTAAGAAGGTGGAAAGAAAAGTTTTTCTTGATAAACCTAAACATCAAAATCATGTATCCTAATTAGGATAATGTGTGTTTGATGCCTAATTGAAAAAAGAATGGAGATTATTAGAAGAATCCAATTTGTCCCATTTGATGGATGAACTTTGATTTTAAGGAAACTGGTGGAAAAAAAAGCTTTTCTTGCAAACCCAAGCATCAAAACCACGTATTCCAATTGGGATAATGTGTTTGTGATCCCTAATTGCGAAAAGAATGGAGATTGCTATGAAAATCCAATTTGTCCCATTTGATGGATGAACTTTGATTTCTAAGGAAAATGATGGAAAGAAAAGCATTTCTCGCTAAACCAAAGCATCGAACACTGTGTATCCCAATTAGTATAATGTTTTTATAATACGTAACCACAAAAATAATAAAGATTATTAACAAAATTCTGAGTTCATCCCATTTGACAGATAAACTTTGATTTTAAGAAAAATCATGGAAAGAAAAGCATTTTCTACCAAACCAAAGCATCAAAACCATGTATCCTAATTAGGATAATGTGTTTATGACGCTCTATTGCAAAATGAATAGAGACTACTATATGAATCCAAGTTTATCCCTTTTGATAGATGAATTTGATTTTAAGGAAAATGGTGGAAAGAAAAGCTTTTCCTACCAAGTCGAAGCATTAAAACCGTGCATCTCAATTTGGATAGTGTGTTCATTATGCCCATCACAAAAATAAGGGAGATTACTACAAGAATCCAAGTTTATCCCGTTTGATAGATGAACTTTAGTTCTTAGTTAAATGATGGAAAGAAAAGCTGTTCTTGCCAAACCCAAGCATCAAAATCGTGTATCCCAATTAGGATATTGTGTTTATGGCACCTGATTGAAAAAAATAAAGGTGATTATTATGAGAATCCAAGTTTATCCCTTTTGATGGATGAATTTCATTCCAAGGAATATGGTGGAAAAAAAAAGCTTTTCTTGCCAAACCCAAGCACCAAAACCATAAATTCCAATTAGGATAACGGGTTTATAGTGCCCAATCAGAAAAATAATGGTGATTATTATCCAAGTTTATCACACTTGACAAATAAACTCCAATTCTAAGGAAAATGGTGGAAAAAAAGGTATTTCTTGCCAAACAAAAGCATTAAAGCCATGCATCCCAATTAGAATAATGTTTATAAAGGCTAATCCCAAAAATAATGGAGATTATTACAAGAATAAAAGCTTGTCCCATTTGACAGTTGAACTTTGATTCTAAGTTAAATAGTGGAAAGAAAAGCTTTTCTTGCCAAACCTAAACATCAAAATCATGTATCCTAATTAGGATAATGTGTTTCTGATGCCCAGTCGCAAAAAAGAATGGCGATTATTGGGAGAATCCAATTTGTCCCATTTAACGGATTAACTTTGTTTTCTAAGGAAAATGAAGGAAAAAAGCATTTCTTGCCAAAGCAAAGCATCAAAATCCATGTATCCCAATTAGGATAATGTGTTTATAATACCTAATCATAATAACAACGGAGATTATTACGAAAATCTGAGTTCTTCCTATTTGACACATGAACTTTGATTTTAAGGAAAATGATGGAAAGAAAAGCATTTCCTACCAAACCAAAGCATCAAAACCATGTATCCTAATAAGGATAATGTGTTTATGATGCCTTATTGCAAAAAGAATGGAGATTACTATATGAATCCAAGTTTGTCCCTTTTGATAGATGAATTTAATTTCAAGGAAAATGCTGGAAATAAAAGCTTTTCTTACTAAGTCGAAGCATCAAAATCGTGCATCTCAATTAGCATTGTGTGTTTATAATGCCCAATCACAAAAATATTGAAGATTATTACTAGAATCCAAGTTTGTCCCATTTGATGGATGAACTTTAATTCTAAGTTAAATGGTGGAAAGAAAAGCTTTTCCTACTAAACCTAAGCATCAAAACCATGAATCCCAATTAAGGTATTGTGTTTATGATGCCTAATTGCAAAAATAAGGGTGATTATTATGGGAATCCAAGTTTATCCCTTTTGATGGATGAATTTGATTTCAAGGAAAATGGTAGAAGGAAAGGCTTTTCTAACCATTCTGAAGCATCAAAACCATGCATCTCAATTATGATAGCGTGTTTATAATGCCTAATCATAAAAATAATAGAGATTATTATGAGAATCTAAGATTGTCCTATTTGATGGATAAACTTTGATTCTAAGCTAAATGGTAGAAAAAAATAATTTATTTCCAAACGAAAGCATCAAAACCATGCATCGCAACTATGATAATTTGTTTATAATGCCTAATCCCAAATATAATGGACATTATTACAAGAATAAAAGTTTATCTCCTTTGATGGATGAATTTTGATTCTAAGTTAAATGGTGAAAAGCAAAGCTTTTCTTGCCAAACCCAACATCAAAATCGTGTATCCCAATTAGGATAATGTGTTTCTCATGCCCAGTCATAAAAAGAATGAAGATTATTGGGAGAATCCAATTTGTCCCATTTAACGGATGAACTTTGATTCTATAGAAATTGGTGGAAAGAAAAGCTTTTCTTGCAAAAGCCAAGCATCCGTGTTTCCTAATTAGGATAATGTGTTTTGATGCCCAATTGCAAAAAAGAATGGAGATTATTATGAGAATCCAATTTGTCTCATTTAACGGATGAACTTTGATTTCTAAGGACAATGATGGAAAGAAAAGCATTTATTGTCAGACCAAAGCATCAAAAGCCATGTATTCCAATTAGGATAATGTGCATATAATACCTAATCACAATAATAATGGAGATTATTACGAAAATTCGAGTTCATCCTATTTGACAAATGAACTTTGATTTTAAGGGAAATGATGGAAAAAAAAGCATTTCTTGCCAAACCAAAGCATCAAAACCATGTATCCCAATTAGGATAATGTGTCTACGATGCCCTATTGCAAAAGGAATGCAAATTACTATATGAATCCAAGTTTATCCTTTTGACAGTTGAATTTGATTTCAAGGAAAATGGTGAAAATAAAAGCTTTTTTTACAAAGCCGAAGCATCAAAATTGTGCATCTCAAATAGGATAGTGTGTTTATGATGCCTAATCACAAAAATAATGGAGATTATTATGAGAATCCAGGTTTGTCACATTTGATGGATTAACTTTGATTTTAGGGAAGATGGTGGAAAGAAAAGCTTTTCTTGCCCAACCAAAGCATCAAAACCATGTATCGTAATTAGAATAATGTGTTTATGATGCCAAATTGCTAAAAGAACGAGATTATTATTTGAATCAAAGTTTGTCCCTTTTGACGGATGAATTTCATTCTAAAGAAAATGATGGAAAGAAAAGCTTTTCTTGCCAAATCCAAGCATCAAAACCATGTATCCCAATTAGGATAATAGGATTATAATGCCTAATCACAAAAATAATGGTGATTGTTACGAGAATCCAAGTTTCTTATACTAGATGGATAAACTCTAATCCTAGGGAAAATGGTGGAAAGAAGCATTTCTTGCTAAACGAAAGCTTTAAAACCAAGCATCTTAATTAGGACATTGTGTTCATAATGCGTAATCCCAAAAAATAATGGAGATTATTACAAGAAAAAAAGTTTGTCCCATTTGACGGATGAACTTTGATTTTAAGTTAAATAGTGGAAAGAAAAGCTTTTCTTGCCAAAACCAAGCATCAAAATCATGTATCCCAATTAGGATAATGTGTTTTTGATACTTAATCGCAAAAAGAATAGAGATTATTGGGAGAATACAATTTGTCCCAATTGATGGATAAACTTTGATTCTAAGAAAACTGGTGGATAGAAAAGCTTTTCTTGCCTAACCCAAGCATCAAACCCATGTATCGCAATTAGGATAATGTGTTTATAATGCCCAATCATAAAAATAATGATGATTATTACAATAATCCAAGTTTCTCACACTAGATGGAAAAACTCTAATTCTAAGGAAAATGGTGGAAAGAAAAGCATTTCTTACCAAAAGAAAGCATTAAAACCATGCATCCCAATTAGGATATTATGTTTATAATGCCTAATCCTAAAAATAATGGAGATTATTACAAGAATAAAAGCTTGCCCTATTTAACGGATGAGCTTTGATTCTATGTTAAATAGTGGAAAGAAAAGCTTTTCTTGTCAAACCCAAGCATCAAAATTACATATCCCAATTAGGATGATGTGTTTTTGATGCCAATCGGAAAAAGAATGAAAATTATTAGGAGAATCCAATTTGTCCAATTTGATAGATGAACTTTGATTCTAAGAAAACTAGTGGAAGGAAAAGCTTTTCTTGCCAAACCTAAGCATCAAAACCGTGTATCTCAATTAGGATAATGTGTTTCTAATGCCCAATTGCAAAAAGAATGGAGTTATTGGCAGAATCCAATTTGTCCCATTTGATGGATGAAATTTGATTCTAAGGAAATTGGTGGAAAGAAAAGCTTTTCTTACCCCACCAAAGCATCAAAACCATGTATCGCAATTAGAATAATGTGTTTATGATGCTCAATTGCAAAAAAAATATAGATTATTATATGAATCAAAGTTTGTCCCTTTTCATAGATAAATTTCATTCTAAAGAAAATGATGAAAACAAAAGCTTTTCTTGCCAAATCCAAGCATCAAAACCATGTATCCCAATTAGGATAATGGGTTTATAATGCCCAATCACAAAAATAATGGTGATTATTATAGGAATCCAAGTTTCTCACACTCGATGGATAAACCCTAATTCTAAGGACAATGGTGGAAAGAAAAACATTTTTTTGCCAAACCAAAGCTTTAAAACCATGCATCCTAATTAGGATATTGTGTTTATAATGCCTAATCTCAAAAATAATGGAGATTATTACAAGAATAAAAGTTTGTCACATTTAGCAGATGAACTTTGATTTTAAGTTAAATAATGGAAAGAAAAAGCTTTTCTTGCCAAACCCAACAATCAAAATCATGCATCCCAATTAGAATAATGTGTTTTTGATACCCAATCACAAAAAGAAGAAAGATTTTTGGGAGAATCCAATTTATCCCATTTGATGGATGAACTTTGACTCTAGGGAAACTGGTGGAAAAAAAAAAGCTTTTCTTGCCAAACCCAAGCATCAAAACCTTGTATCGCAATTAGGGTAATGTGTTTATAATGCCTAAAAACAAAAATAATGGTGATTATTACGAGAATCCAAGTTTCTCACGCTAGATGGATAAACTCTAATTCTAACAAAAATGGTGAAAAGAAGAGCATTTCTTGCCAAACAAAATCATTAAAACCATGCATCCTAATTAGGATATTGTGTTTATAATGCCTAATCCCAAAAATAATGGAGATTATTACAAGAATAAAAGTTTGTCCTATTTGATAGATGAACTTTGATTCTAAGTTAAATGGTGGAAAGAAAAGCTTTTCTTGCCAAACCCAAGCATCGAAATTACATATCCCAATTAGGGTAATGTGTTTTTGATAACCAATCACAAAAGGAATAGAGACTGTTAGGAGAATCCAGTTTGTCCTATTTGACAGATGAACTTTGATTCTAAGGAAACTGATGGCAAAAAAAAAGCTTTTCTTGCCAAATCCAAGCATCAAAACCGTATATCCCAATTAGGATAATGTGTCTATAATGCCCAATCACAAAAATAATGGTAACAATTACGAGAATGCAACTTTTTCAAACTTGATGGATAAACTATAATTCTAAGGAAAAATGGTAGAAAGAAAAGCATTTATTACCAAATGAAAGCATCAAATCCATGCATCCCAATTAGGATAATATGTTTATGATGCCCTACTGCAAAAAAAAATGGAGATTTTTATATGAATCAAAGTGTATCCCTTTTGACAAATGAATTTCATTCTAAGGAAAATGGTGAAAAGAAAAAGCTTTTCTTGCCAAACCCAAGCATCAAAACCATGTATGCCAATTAGCATAATGGGTTTATAATTCCCAATCACAAAATAATGTGATTATTACGAGAATCCAAGTTTCTCCCCCTCGATGAATAAACTCTAATTCTAAGGAAAAGGGGGAATGAAAAGCATTTATTGCCAAACGAAAGGATTAAAACCATGCATCCCAATTAGGATATTGTGTTTATAATGCCTAATCCCAAAATAATGGAGATTGTTAAAAAAGAAAAGTTTATCCCATTTGATGGATGAACTTTGATTCTAAGCTAAATGGTGGAAAGAAAAGTTTTGCTTGCCAAACCCAAGCATCAAAATCATGTATCCTAATTAGGATAATGTATTTCTGATACCCAATCGAAAAAAGAATGGAGATTATTGGGAGGATCTTGTCCCATTCAACGGATGAACTCTAATTCTAAGAAAATTGGTGGAGAAAAAAGTTTTTCCTGCAAAACCCAAGCATCAAAACCATGTATCTTAATTAAGATAATGTGTTTCTAATGCCCAATCACAAAAAGAATGGACATTATTAGGAGAATCCAATTTGCCCTATTTGATGGATGAACTTTGATTCTAAGGAACCTGGTGGAAAGAAAAGGTTTTCTTGCCCAACTAAAGCATCAAAACCATGTATCACAATTAGAATAATGTGTTTATGATACCTAATTGCAAAAAAAACAAAGATTATTATATGAATCAAAGTTTGTCCCCTTTGATAGATGAATTTCTTTCTAGGGAAAATGGTGGAAAGAAAAGCTTTTCTCGCCAAACCCAGGCATCAAAACCATGTATCCCAATTAGGATAATGGGTTTATAATGCCCAATCACAAAAATAATGGTGATTATTACGAGAATCCAAGTTTCCCACACTCAACAGATAAACTCTAATTCTAAGGAAAATGGTCAAAAGAAAAGCATTTCTGGCCAAATGAAAGCATTAAAACCCTGCATCCTAATTAGGATATTGTGTTTATAATGCCTAATCCCAAAAATAATGGAGATTATTACAAGAAGAAAAGTTTGTCCCATTTAATAGATGCACTTTGATTCTAAGTTAAATGGTGGAAAGAAAAGATTTGCTTGCCAAACCCAAGCATCAAAACCATGTATCCCAATTAGGATAATGTGTTTATAACGCCCAATCACAAAAATAATGGTGATGATTATGAGAATCAAAGTTTGTCACACTTGATTGATAAACTTTAATTTTAAGGAAAATGGTGGTAAGAAAAGCATTTCTTGCCAAACGAAAGCATCAAAACCATGCATCCCAATTAGGATAACGTTTTTATAATGCCTAATCCCAAAAATAATGGAGATTATTACTAGAATAAAAGGTTGTCCCATTTGATGGATGAACTTTGATTCTAAGTTAAATGATGGAAAGAAAAGTTTTTCTTGCCAAATCCAAGCATCGAAATCGTGTATCCTAATTAGGATAATGTGTTTTTATGCCAAATCGCAAAAAGCATGGAAATTATTGGAAGAATCCACTTTGTCCCATTTGATAGAAATTAACTTTGATTTTAAGAAAATTGGTGGAAAGAAAAGCTTTTCTTGGAAAACCCAAGCATCAAAACATGTATTCTAATTAGGATAATGTGTTTATGATCCTAATCGCAAAATGAATGGAGATTATTATAAGAATCCATATTATCCCATTTGATGAATGAACTTTGATTAAGGAAAATGACGGGAAAAAAGCATTTCTTGCCAAACCAAAGCATCAAACCTCATGTATCCCAATTAGGATAATATGTTTAGAATACCTAATCACAAAAATAAGGGAGATTATTGTGAAAATCTGAGTTTATCCCATTTGAAAGATGAACTTTTATTTTAAGGAACATGATGGAAAGAAAAGTATTTCCTACAAAAACCAAAGCATCAAAACCATGTGTCCCAATTAGGATAATATGTTTATGATGCCTTATTGCAAAAGCAATGGAGATTACTATATGAATCCAAGTTTGTCCTTTTTGATGGATGAATTTGATTTTAAGGAAAATGGTAGAAAAAAAGCTTTTCTTACCAAGCCGACGCATCAAAGCTGTGCATCTCAGTTAGGACAGTGTGTTTATAATGCTCGATCACAAAAATATTGGAGATTATTATGAGAATGCATGTTTGTCACATTTGATGGATGAACTTTGATTTTAAGGATAATTGTGGAAAGAAAAGCTTTTCTTGCCTAACCAAAGCATCAAAACCATATATCGAAATTAGGATAATCTGTTTATGATGCCCAAGTGCAAAAAAAATGTAGATTACTATATGAATCAAAGTTTTTCCTTTTTGATGGATGAATTTCATTCTAAGGAAAATGGTGGGAAGAAAAGCTTTTCTTACTAAACCCAAGCATCAAAACCATGTATGCCAATTAGGATAATGTGTTTATAATGCCTAATCACAAAAATAGCAGTGATTATTATGAGAATCTAAGTTTGTCATACTTAACGGATAAACTCTAATTCTAAGGAAAATGGTGGAAAAAATAGCATTTCTTGCCAAACGAAAGCATTAAAACCATATATCCCAATTAGGATAATGTGTTTATGCCTAATCTTAAAAATAATGAAGATTATTACAAGAATAAAAGTTTGTCCCATTTGACAAATGAACTTTGATTTTAAGTTAAATGGTGGAGAGAAAAGGTTTTCTTACCAAACCTAAGCTTCAAAATCGTGTATCCCAATTAGGATAATGTGTTTCTAATGCCTAATCGCAAAAAGAATGGAGCTTATTGGAAGAATCCAATTTGTGCCACTTGACAGATGAACTTTGATTCTAAGGAAACTAGTCGAAAGAAAAGCTTTTCTTGCAAAACCCTGGCATAAAAATCATATATCCCAATTAGGATAATGTGTTTATGACACCCAATCGCAAAAAAAATGAACATTATTATGAGGATCCAATTTGTCTTATTTGATGGGCAAACTTTGATTTTTAAGGAAAATGATGGAAAGAAAAGTATTTCTTACCAAACTAAAGCATCAAAAACCCTATACGCAATTAAGATAATGTGTTTATAATACCTAATCACAAAAATAATGAGATTATTATGAAAATTGGAGTTCATCCCATTTGACAGATGAACTTTGATTTTAAGAAAAATGATGGAAAAAAAAGCATTTCCTACTAAACCAAAGCATCAAAACCATGTATCCCAATTCGGATAATGTGTTTCTGATGCCCTATTGCAAAAGGAATGGATATTACTATATGAATCCAAGTTTATCCCTTTTGATAGGTGAATTTCGTTTTAAGGAAAATGGTATAAAGAAAAGCTTTTCTCACTAAACCCAAGCATCAAAATCGTGTATCCTAATTAGAATAATGTGTTTAGAATGCCCAATCAAAAAAATAATGGTGATTATTACAAGAATCCAAGTTTGCCACACTTAATGGATAAACTCTAATTCTAAGGAAAATGGTGGAAAGAAAATCATTTCTTACCAATCGAAAGCATCAAAACCATGCATCCCAATCAGGATAATGCATTTATAATGCCTAATCCTAGAAATAATGGAGATTATTACAAGAACAAAATGTTTGTCCCATTTGGCAGATGAGCCTTGATTTTGAGTTAAATTGGTGGAAAGAAAAAATTTTCTTGCCAAACCCAAGCATCGGCATTGTGTATCTCAATTAGGATAATATGTTTTTAATGCCTAATCACAAAAAGAATGGAGATTATTAGGAGAATCCAATTTATCCTACTTGATGGATGAACTTTGATTCTAAGGAAACTGATTGAAAGAAAAGCTTTTCTTGTAAAACCCAAGCATCAAAATCGTGTAGCCCATTAGAAGAATGTGTTTATGATGCCCAAACACAAAAAGAATAGAGATTATTATGAGAATCCAATTTGCCCTATTTGATGGGTGAACTTTGATTTCTAAGGAAAATAATGGAAAGAAAAGCATTTGTTGCCAAACCAAAGCATCAAAAACCTTATGGCCAAATTAGGATAATGTGTCAATAACTAATCATAAAAATAATGGGCATTGTTATGAAAATCTAAGTTTGTCCCATTTGACAGATAAAGTTTGATTTTAAGGAAAATAATGGAAAGAAAAGCAGTTCCTACCAAACCAAAGATCAAAACCATGTATCCTAATTAGGACAATGTGTTTATAGTGGCCTATTGCAAAGGAATGGAGATTATTATCTGAATCCAAGTTTATCCCTTTTGATGGATGAATTTCATTCTAAGGAAAATGGCAAAAAGAAAAGCTTTTCTTGCCAAACCCAAGCATCAAAACCATGTATCCTAATTAGGATTATGTGTTTATGATGCCCAATCACAGAATAATGGTGATTATTATGAATATCCAAGTTCATCACACTTGACAAATAGACTCTAATTCTAAGGAAAATGGTGAAAAAAAAGCATTTCTTGCCAAACGAAAGCATCAAAACCATGCATCCCAGTTAGGATAATGTGTTTATAATGCCTAATCCCAAAAATAATAGAGATTATTACAAGAATAAAGGTTTATCCCATTTGACGGATGAACTTTAATTCTAAGCTAAATGGTGGAAAGAAAAGCTTTTCTGGCAAAACCCAAGCATCAAAACCCTGTATCCTAATTAGGATATTGTGTTTATGATCCCTAATTGCAAAAAAAAAAGTGATTATTATAAGAATCCAAATTTGTCCCTTTTGATGATTGAATTTGATTTCAAGGAAAATATTAGAAAGAAAAGCTTTTCTTACCAAGCCAAAGCATCAGAATTGTGCATCTCTATTAGGATAGTGTGTTTATAATGCCCAATCATAAAAAATAATGGAGATATTATCAGAATCCACGTTTGTCACTTTTGATGGATAAACTTTGATTTTAAGGAAAATGGTGGAAAGAAAAGCTTTTCTTGCCAAACCAAAGCATCAAAACCATGTATCACATTAGGATAATGTGTTTATGATGCCCAATTGCAAAAAAAATGTAGATTATTATATGAATCAAAGTTTGTCCTTTTTAATGGATGAATTTCATTCTAAGAAAAATGGTGGAAAGAAAAGCTTTTCTTGCCAAACCCAAGCATCAAAATCATGTATCCCAATTAAGATAATGTGTTTATAATGCCAAATCACAAAAATATGGTGATTATTGTGAGAATCTAAGTTTATCATACTTGACAGATAAACTCTAATTCTAAGGAAAATGGGGGAGAAAAAGCATTTCTTGCCAAACAAAAGCATCAAAACCATGCATCCCAATCAGAATAATGTGTTTATATGTGTAATCCCAAAAATAATGGAGATTCTTACATGAATAAAAGTTTGTCCCATTTGACAGATAAACTTTGATTCAAAGTTAAATGGTGGAAAGAAAAGCTTTTCTTGCCAAACCCAAGCATCGAAATCATGTATCTCAATTAGGGTAATGTGTTTTTGATGCCCAATCGTAAAAAAAATGGAGATTATTCTGAGAATCCAATTTGTCCCATTTGACGGATGAACTTTGATTCTAAGGAAACTACTAGAAAGAAAAAAAATTTCTTACAAAACCCAAGTATCAAAACCGTGTATCCCCATTAGGATTATGTGTTTATGATGCCCTATCACGAAAAGAATAGGGATTATTATGAGAATCTAATTTATCCCATTTGACAGATGAACTTTGATTTCTAAGGAAAATGATGGAAAGAAAAGCATAAAAAATCATGTATCCTAATAAGGATAATGTGTTTATAATACCTAATCACAAAAATAATAGAGATTATTACAAAAATTCAAATTCTCCTATTTGATAAATAATCTTTGATTTTAAGGAAAATGGTGGAAAGAAAAGCTTTTCTTGCCCAACCAAAGCATCAAAACCATGTCTCACATTAGGATAATGTGCTTATGATGCCCAATTGCAAAAAGAATACAGATTATTATATGAATCCAATTTTGTCCTTTTTAATGGATGAATTTCATTCTAAGGAAAATGGTGAAAAGAAAAGCTTTTCTTGCCAAAACCAAGCATCAAAACCATGTATCCTAACTAGGATAATGTTTTTATAACGCCCAATCACAAAATTTATGGTGATTATTTCGAGAATCCAAGTTTGTCACACTTGTCGGATAAACTCTAATTCTAAGAAATATCGTGGAAAGAAAGGCATTTCTTGCCAAACGAAAGCATCAAAACCATGCATCCTAATTAAGATAATGTGTTTATAACGCCTAATCCCAAAAATAATGGAGATTATTACAAAAATAAAAGTTTATCCCATTTGACGAATGAACTTTGATTCTATGTTAAATGGTAGAAAGAAACGCTTTTCTTGCCAAACCCAAGCATCGAAATCATATATCCTAATTAAGAAAATGTATTGTCTCTACATGAGATATTCTGTTTGGGAGGACGAATTGATCCAAACTGGCCAGAAGAGCAAATGGCAAAAGATGCCTTGTTCATTTTAAATAGAGCACTTCGCAACCTCTATCTTTGAGATACCGAGCCATAAAATATGTGTCTTTCCACTAATACCTGATTTTGATGATGGGATCATGACGGAAGCGTTTACATTTTTACTGTCCCTTTCATGTAACATTAAGAAATGAAAACCTACTTGCCCTCACCCAAAGGCAAGTAGGTGTCTTATGTAAGAGGCATTTTTTTATCAAACATTATCAATAAAATGACTTTGCATATATCATTCCATATTGTGTATCACTTTTCAACCTTTTTTGCCTTTACTTTTATCTAAATCCTTTAGTTGTGTGTGTGTCTTTCGCAATGTTTATTCCTTTACCTTTTCAGATTTCCTGATGACAGTGATATGGATGTGTCTAATGGGTTGGTGAAGATCAATTTTGAATAGTCAATTTGCACTAGTAAGTTGATCCTAAAGAGGATTTCGACGAGAGCTCCATGCCACCAGACCTCTTACGATTAGTTGAATAAGAGGAGAAGTAGATCATGCCCCATAAAGACCCACTGAAAATGATAAATTTGGGCACTCAAGAGGATCAAAAAAAGGTTAAAATTGAAACCTCAATAAAGTCTATGACTAGGACCATGTTGATATAATTACTTTAAGAATATCAGGATATATTCACTTGGTCATATTAAGACATGCTAGGACTAGACACTGATATAGTGGTCCATAAGCTTCCCATTAAGCCTAGATGCAAACCAATCCAACAAAAGTTAAGGAGGATGAAGCCAAAAATGCTTCTTAAAATTAAAGAGGAAGTCAAGAAGTAGTTTGATGCAGGGTTTATTGAAGTAGCCAAATATCCAGAATAGGTTACCAATATAGTCCTAGTCCCAAAGAAAGATGGCAAAGTAAGAATGTGTGTTGATTATCAGGATCTGAACTAAGGTAGTCCCAAGGATAACTTCCCGCTATCCCATATCGACACGTTGGTAGACAACATGGCCCAAAATTCTTTGTTCTTCTTCATGGATGGATTCTCAAGCTATAACCAGATCAAGATGGTGCCTGAAGACATGGAAAAAATAGCTTTTGTGACTATGTGGGGGACATTTTGCTATAATTTCATGCCCTTTAGACTCAAAAATGCTGGGGTAACCTATTAACAGGCCATGGTAGCCCTATTCCATGACATGATGCACAAAGAAATTGAGGTCTACGTTGACAACATGATTACCAAGTCAACAAAAGAGGATGAGCATGTCACAGACCTTCAAAAACTTTTTGAATGGCTATGAAAATTTTAATCAAATTGAATCCTGCCAAGTGTACCTCTGGAGTCACTTCAGGTAAGCTTCTAGGCTCTATAGTCAGCAAAAAAGGGATTGAAGTTGACCTAGACAAAGTCAAAGCCATTCAAGATATGCCACCACCACAAACCCAAAATAAAGTAAAAAACTTTTTAGAGAGATTGAACTACATTACTAGATTCATATCCCTAATCACTGATAAATGCGACCCCATTTTTCGGCTCCTTCGTAAACAAAATCTGGGAGAGTGGAATGAGGCATGTTAAAAAGCCTTTGATAAAGTCAAATGTTATCTATCAAGCCTGCTAGTGTTGGTACCACTATTGCTCGGTCGAACTTTAATCCTTTACTTGGCAGTCTTTGACAAGTTTATGGGTTGTGTATTAGGGTAGCATGATGAGTTAGGAAAAGGAACAAGCAATCTACTACTTAAGCAAAAAGTTCATGGAATGCGAGGGCAATTACTCCATAGTTGAGAAGTTATGCTGTGCTTTAGTAGGGACAGCCAAGAGACTTAAGCGGTACATGCTGTATCACACCACATGGCAATTACAAGGCTTAATCCTATCAAGTATCTATGTAAAGCCCTCGCATTATCAGAAAGGCTAGCTAGATGGCAAGTCCTGCTTGTTGAATATGACACTGCCTATGCTAGTCAAAAGACCATCAAGGACAGTGCGATAGCTAACTTTTTGGCAAGTCAAGTTATAGATGACTATGAACCCTTAAATTTTAACTTTCTAGATAAAGATCTAATGTGCATTTCTGAAGATGAAGATGCCTCCAACCAAGATCAATCCTGGAAGATGCATTTTGATGGAGCATTAAATGCTTTGGGACATGGAATTGGGGTAATATTGATGTCACTCGACAGGAGTCATTATTCGTTCATAGCAAGGCTAAATTTTGACTGCAAGAATAATATCACAAAATATGAAGCTTGTGTCATGGGGCTTCAAGCACCTATTAAGAGTAATGTCAAGATATTATAGGTGTTCGGTGATTCGACCCTAGTCATCTACCAATTGAAAGGGTAATGGCAAACTCGTGATGCCAAGCTGATACAGTATGGGAAATTGATAGCAGAGCTCAAGAAAGAATTTGGTGATATTAGTTTTTGACACTTACTTCGAGAAGAGAACCAAATAGCTGATGCTTTAGCTACTTTGTCATCCATGTTTAAAGTCAACCAAGAGTTAGACGTTGCTCCTATCCAGATGAGCATCTACACAACTTTGGCTCATTGTCATAGTGTCAAAAAAGAGAAGGACAGCCTATCATGGTACCATGACATCCCTCATTACGTCAAGGATCAGTAATATCCCAAACATACAACCGAGACTGATAAAAGGACTATGAAAAGGATGGATATAGAATTTGTTCTTGATGGAAAACTCTTATACAAAAAGAGTCATGATCAAGTATTGCTCAGATGCGTCGACACTCCTGAAGCTACAAGAATCTTGGAAGAAGTTCATGAAAGGATTCATGCCATACATGTTAGTGGACATCAGATGGCCAAGCAAATCATGATAGCGGGTTATTACTGGTTGACCCTTGAGAGAGATTGCATCAATTATGCTCGAAAATGCCATAAGTGTCAAATCTATGCAGATAAGATTAATGTCCCTTTAGCGCCACTTCACATCATGATGGCCCCATGGCCCTTCTCTATGTGGGGCATGGACGTGATCGAGCTAATCATCCTTAAAGCTTCCAATAGGCATCGTTTTATCTTGGTAGCAATCGACTATTTCACCAAATAGGTAGAGGCTACCTCGTATGCTAATGTCACTAGATCGACTACCTATAAATTTGTCAAGCGGGACGTCATCTATAGATATGGCCTTCTGAACCAAATGATCACAGATAACGTAAGCAACTTAAACAATAAAATGATGCAAGCGATTTGCTCACAGTTCAAGATCCACCATCATAATTCTATCCCTTATCGCCCAAAGATGAATGGGGTAGTCAAGGTAGCCAACAAAAACATTAAAAAAATAGCTGAGAAAATGGTCGAGACTTATAAAGATTGGCATGAAAAGCTATTTTTTGCACTTCATGCCTATCGGACCTCAGTTCGTACTTCCACGGGTGCTACCCCATTTTTTCTTGTCTATGGGATAGAAGTTATCTTGTCTATCAAAGTTGAGATCCGTTCTCTCAAAGTCTTGATAGAAACCAAACTTAAAGAAGTTGAATGGGTCAAGAACAAATACGACCAGCTCAACCTCATCAAGGAAAAATGCATGAAAGCTATCTGCCATGGTCAAATGTATCAAAGACGCATGATCTGAGCCCATGACAAAAAGATGAGTCCATGATAATTTCACAAGGCGAATTGGTATTAAAGAAGATCCTCCCAATTCACAAAGATGCATGAGGCAAGTAGACCCCTAATTAGGAAAGACTGTATGTCGTGAAGCAAGCCTTCTCTGGAGGGGCCCTAATCTTGTCAAAAATGGATAGCAATGTCATGCCCAACCCAGTCAACTCAGATTCCATCGAGAAATTTTACACGTAGAGGGCAAAAACTAGAAAAAGCATCCTTTAAAAAAAAAACAAAAACATCAAAAAAAGCAAAAACAAAAAAAAAAACAAAAAAAAGCAAAAAACAATGAGTGGTCCATATAAAAATTCAAAATGGGTATTTGGGCAGCCAACCTAACTACAGTTGAAAACCTACAAGGGCGACTTGAGAAGATCAATTTTAATGGGGCATAAACTGAGAGTACCTGCAGGACAATACAAAGCAATCCTAGAGATCTTCCAAAGATCAGCTCATACTATTCACATTTATTGTTCGAGAAAGACACCTAAGAAACATTTATGTCATGATTGTCAGAGGCATCTTCCACCCAAAATATCATACTTCTAGCCACCGAATCACTTGTTTGTCAAATAGTATATCAAGTTATGTCTCTTTGTTGTCATGAATAAATATTGCCTTGTACAATTCACATTGCACTTGTCATTTAGTTGATAATATTTGATAATCAACTAAAATATGCATTAAGGCATCTTGATGTTACATTGAAAGGAAGAGAAAAGCACAGGGAACTCTGCTCATGCCCTGATCATCAAGATCATGCACTTTTCACGTCTAAACACCTGCTTGGCATGACCATACATTAACCCATTTCTGGCTTTCACAAGCCATATCTCAAGAAAAAAAAAACCATTTTAAGCTAACCAAAAATTGACCCATACATTCTATCTGAATCCTATCAAAACCAGAGACATCAACCTAATCAATCAAATAGTCTCTAAATTATTGACAATGACTTCTAATTGTCAGAAAAATGATTGAGCATCCCAAATCAGGAAATGCAATAATCCAAATTCTTGAGAATAAATTTTTTTGTATCCCCAGTGGAAGCTAGGACAACCTATGATCCCCAGTAAAATCAAGAAAATTCCAATCCTTGGTTGAACTAGGATGGATCACCATCCTTATGAAAGTTTGAATGACGTACAAAAATAACTACAACTATCTCCCGTATTAGACTTCACATCCTGTAATCATGACAGCATTCCACATCATGCACTCACATTACCATCACACATCATGATTTTTGCAATGTTACTTCAAACTAGGTTCACCAAACCTCTAAAGAGTCCCTAGTTAGAACTCTGAGCTTTGTAAACCAAGCATTATTCAAAAGGCGCCTATCAAGAAACCTTCTTAAGCCCATGCGAGCTAGTGGCAACAAACTTGTCTACAAACAACCTGATGCCAATCATACTCATATCAAGCCCACAAGTTAGTGTCACATTTTCAAAGCCTACAAGTAAGTGGCACCTTTTCAAAGCCCAAAAGTTAATGGCACCATTTTCTAAGCCCACAAGTTAAAGGCACCCTTTTCAAAGCCTGCAAGTCAGTGGCACCTTTTTGAAGCCTACAAGTCAATGGCACCTTTTCAAAGTTGACAAGTCAATGGCACCTTTTTGAAGCCTATAACCAGTGGTACCTTTTTGAAGCCCACAAGTTAGTGGCACCTTTTTCAAGCCCATAAGTCAATGATACCTTTTCAGAGCCCATAAGTTAGTCACATCTTTTCAAAGCCCATATGTCAGTGGCACTTTTTTAAAGCCTATAAGTCAGTGGCACTTTTTTAAAGCCCACATAAGCTAGTGGCACCTAAGTCTAAGTCAAAGCCCACACAAGCTGGTGGCACTCGAATCAAAGCCAACACAAGCTAGTTGCACTAAGTCCGAGTCAAAGCCCACATAAGTTGGTAGCACCCAAGTCTAAGTCAAAGCTCGCATAAGCTAGCGATACTCAAATCAAAGCCCACATGAGCTAATGGCACCCAACTTGAAGTCAAAGCTTGCATAAGTTGGTAGCATCCACATCAAAATACACATTACTCTGCACCTGCCTAAGGGGGTCAAACCTTAGAAAGCCTAACACTTTAGTGTTTTGGGGAGCATCGTTCCACCTTGGACAAAATAGTGTCTATTTGTCTTTGCCTTATTCCTGACTCTCACCAACGGTCAAAGAGGAGCAGCTATAGGCACCTTATTTTGCCAGCACTAATTTTTAAAAACCTGATTTTAACTCGTTTCTTTGCATTAGAAAAGATCAAAACCTATATCAGATTACTAGTTTGGACTTTTGAACTAATCAAAACATTTTTTTGAAGTCTAAATTAGATCAAAAGGGTCAATGTCACATGATCACCCTACTTCTCCCTAGTTTATTGACAAAGATCACCATTAGCCACCCTATCTGCTGAAAAATCATTTCAACATTTAGACTAGCCACCCTATGTCTATCACATTCACTATAGCCATTCTATAGCCACCAAGTTGACATTACTTTGTCCCCTTTGAGAAATGACCAAGGACATTGCTAAATTGGCTTCAAAATGCTAGTATAAATAGACCACTTATATCTCAACTAAAAGAGGTTAGATTTCAGCTCATTTTCAGCTTCCAAAACACATTCCTACACCAAGAAAACCAAATCCTATAGCACTTCACTCAGCACCCAAAAATAGCCCCAAAAACACTCACTTTCAACCTTTACACATTTTAAAAATCACCCTCATCCATACCAGAACCAAAACCTCATTGTTTCTCTTTTTCTCTTACTTATTAACAACAAGGAAAAGAGGGAAATTCAAGCCATCTTTGTTGCTCTAACTATTTGGCCAAAAATTAAAGTTTGTTGGTATAACTTCTTACTTTATCATTTTTATTTTTTATTTTTCAGCGTCTTTATCATTTTAGTGAGCTCTCCATGTTTCCATCACCTTCTTAGGATTCTTATGGATTATTATGTCATTTGGTTATGGTAGTTTAGGATTTGGATGCCTTAATGCCCTTTTGATGTGCAAAATGCCTTATTTCATCCTTATTATTTTGATAGCTCTTGTTCATACGTTTTATGCCATATCCATGCCTTAATCCATGTATGAATCATTAGTCTAACATATTTCAAGCATATCTATACATTAGCTTGCATCTTGTCATGATTAATCCATGTATAAATCATTAGTCTAACATATTTCAAGCATATCTATACATTAGCTTGCATCTTGTCATGAATCATTATCATTTTTAAATTTCATAACATTTTCTTGTCAAAGTCCATAATACTTTCTTTGTCTAGGCCATTAGTAAAGTTAGCAACCTTATTTATGTTTTGTGCCATCCCTTTATACGTTCATTATCTCCTCCTTGTCTAAATTCATGTTTGATGGCTATCAAAAATTGATTTTTAAAACCTTCCTAAGCTAAACATGCTAACCTTAACCAATGAGGATTAGCATGGACTTAGCATTTTCCTTAAAGTTAGCAAAATATCTTAGGGAAAGTTAAGTTTTCCAGATCTGGAATGTTGATTAAAGTAGCTTAAATCTTTTGATTTTACGATGAAAAAGGCTTTAAACTTGTTCCCGAAATGTTTATGCCTTCTTTTTGAGTAAAAACCTTGAGTGGTATGATCAACGAGTTGTTTCATCATCCCAAAATACTCTAAAGCTGTGCAAATGAGTTCATGACGCTCATGCCACTCTTTCCCTTCAGTCATGGACATTTGAATGTCGATGAATTGAGTTTGGACCCGCAAACATAAAAAAATAAAAAATACCCTCTGCTTTACTTTGTCCCCTGCTGTAACAGCACTATTACAAATTAAAAAATTAGTTTAAAATCCCAAATGATTTTTTATGAATTTTATAATTTTTTTTTGAAAGTGTGTCAAAATACCTTAAAAATG
Organism: Adansonia madagascariensis; assembly: GCA_038381835.1. Taxonomy (NCBI): domain Eukaryota; kingdom Viridiplantae; phylum Streptophyta; class Magnoliopsida; order Malvales; family Malvaceae; genus Adansonia; species Adansonia madagascariensis. The sequence goes on along the minus strand of JBBYHL010078888.1, from coordinate 48,847 downwards.
AGGTCTTGTTCATCCCCAGATCAGTCCAGATGAAAGAGTTATGATTTTTCAAACTTAGACTATCTAGTATCCCTTAAGTGAACAAAGTGCATTCTAGTTGGGCCATTTAAGCCCAGTAAACAGTTTTTCCAAATACATCCAGTATTTTTCCTAAAACATTCATGAAATTCCCTTTCTAGAAAGGTATTATTTGCAATTTTTTGATACCAAATGTGTCCGAAATGATTTTTTAAATTTTGACACACCTTGTCCCTCATATGCTCTACCAGCAGCGAAATTAATCCAAACATGAATATTTGTTCCCCTAGAATGTGACTTTTGGGATATTGGGAATATTTTTAGGTTGACCCTTGTCGAGTTACCTTTCTAACAGTATCTTATCCACCTCTAAAGCCTTCAAACCAATTTAGAATAAATTTGGGAAACAAGAGAGCGTGATGTTGTCCCTTGTTTCGATTATGGTCAAAATTGAGTTATTTTCCCAAATTTTGTCTTGAGACATTTGAATGCCTCTATATCACCCCGATAAGCCTCGAGAACATGCTTGGACCTCCCATAGGCTCGTATCATGGCACAAACATATTTTACATCTTTACCATCCTTATTCACATTAATTTCTTTTGCCAAAAGCTTCTAAATGCTCACCATTTTCTAAATCACAAAGTTCTGTCAATTTAAGTTTTCCAACTCAATTTCTTTAAAGAGCATCAAATATGTCACTTTCAGGGATACTCCAACCCCACTTTTCAAAATTGTCGAGATTGAAAAATCTTCCTTTGTTAAAATGATTTGTCATCCATGAGGATACTCCAACCCTGACCTTTCAAAGGGATACTCTAATCTCGCTTTTCAAAATTATTAAGATTTAAAAATCCTCCTTTGTCAAAATTATTTGTCGTCTGCAGGGATACTCCAACCTTATCTTTCAACTACAATTAATCTTTTTTTTCTCCTTCTTGGATTTCTATAAATATGTCAAACAAACCTTGTTTAATCAATAAACCCAGATGCATCTTAAAAAGTGTGGATTCGGTTATTCCCAAATAATCGATGCCAATTGCGAGATAAATTTCAATAGCCTATCCCTCTTTTTATCATTGCATTGAATGATCCATGTTATGTTACTTCATTTATTGCCTTACTAACATGATTTCTTTGTGATGATTATTTTTATTCATGTTTTCCAATCATTTCAAATAAAACTATAGGTGATATTCCACGTGGGTATCTCTTCAGTGCCTAAAGTGGAATATTCCATTTTTCAATGTAAAATCCAGAGGTCATTTTGATTGAAAATCTTTATATTCCCTATCTCTTCAGGGTGTATATGAGATTAAATTTTCATTAAAACCTAGATTTGTATTTCTATAAGATTTATGCATTAAAAGAGGGTTATATCAAAATAATGATGAGGTAAGATTGAAAGAATCAAAACCAAGGTAAGACATAGCTAGTAAGGTATTGATTTTGGGTGTCACGAAGAGGTTCATACATCATCGTGTGTAACCAACTCCCAAACCCAAACGGTGAATCTTTGCACTACGCAGACCATAGGATCGATGTTTTGAGTTTTGTAACTTAAAACATGGGTTTCAATAGGCATCCGGTCATGCCTAGCCTGAAATGATCAGTGGTGACTCCAAGTGTTGGCCATTTCGTAATGGTGATTCGAGACCAATAAGATAAGCAATTCGTCTTATGGTCCCCTTCACTGTATCACAAGTTGAGAATCCATACTTTCTAAATTTCATCACGTCATGACGGAAAAGTCTCGATCAAGAAGACATTTCCAAGTCAAAAAAATATTTTAAGTCGTATGCACCCATAGATCCGCGAAGATCCACCATGAGGTACATTACAACATATCCCAATTAGGAAAATGTGTTTTTGATCCCCAATCACCAAAAGAATGAAGATTATTGGGAGAATCCAATTTGTCCCATTTGATAGATAAACTTTGATTATAAGGAAACCAATGGAAAGAAAAGCTTTTCTTGCAAAACACAAGCATCAAAATCGTGTATCCCAATTAGGATAAAATGTTTATGATGCCTAATTACAAAAAGAATGTAGCTTATTATGAGAATACAATTTATCCCATTTAACGAACGAACTTTAATTTCTAAGGAAAATGATGGAAAGAAAAGCATTTCTTGCTAAACCAAAGCATCAAAAATCATGTATCCCAATTTGGATAATATGTTTATAATACCTAATCACAAAAATAATAGAGATTATTATGAAAATCAAAATTTGTCCTATTTGACAGATGAACTTTGATTTTAAGGAAAATGATGGAAAGAAAAGCTTCCCTGCCAAACCAAAGTATCAAAATCATGTATCCCAATTAGGATAATGTGTTTATGACGCCTTATTGCGAAAGGAATGGAGATTACCATATGATCCAAGTTTGTCTCTTTTGACAGATGAACTTGATTTCAAGGAAAATGGTGGAAGGAAAAGCTTTTCTTACCAAGCTAAGGGATCAAAACCATGCATCTCAATTAGCATAGAGTGTTTATAATGCCTAATCACATAAATAATGGAGATTAATTATTACAAGAATCCAAGTTTATCCCATTTGATGGACGAACTATAATTCTAAGTTAAATGGTAGAAAGAAAAGCTTCTCTTGCCAAACCCAAGCATCAAAATTGTGTAATCCCAATTAGGATAATTTGTTTAGGTGCCTAATTGCAAAAATAAGGGTGATTATTCTGAGAATCCAAGCTTGTCCCTTTTGATAGATGAACTTGATTTTAAGGGAAATAGTGAAAAGAAATGCTTTTCTTACTAAGCTAAATGCTTAAAACCGTGCATCTCAAGTAGGATAGTGTGTTTATAATGCCCAATCACAAAAATAATGGAGGATATTATGAGAATCCTAGTTTGTCATATTTAATGGATGAGCTTTGATTTTAAGGGAAATGGTGGCAAGATAAGCTTTTCCTGCCCAACCAAAGCATCAAAACCGTGTATCGTAATTAGGATAATGTGTTTATGATACCCAATCACAAAAATAATGGAAAATATTATGAGAATCCAATTTGTCCCATTTGATGGGCAAACTTTGAATTCTATGTAAAATGATGGAAAAAAAGCATTTCTTGCCAAACCTAAGCATCAAAATCGCGTATCACAATTAGGATAATCTATTTATAATACCTGATCACAAAAAATATTAGACATTATTATGAAAATCTGAGTTTACCCTATTTGACAGATGAACTTTGTTTTTTAAGGAAAATGATGGAAAGAAAAGCATTTCCTGCCAAACTAAAGCATCAAAACTATGTATCCCAATTAGGATAATGTGTTTATGATGCCTTATTGTAAAAAGAATTGAGATTACTATATGAATCCAAGATTGTCCCTTTTGATCGAAAATAGTGGAATGAAAAGCTTTCCTTGCCAAACCCAAGCATCAAAACTGTGTATCCCAATTAGGATAATGTGTTCATAATGCCCAATCATAAAAATAACGGTGATTATTATGAGAATCCAAGCTTGTCACACTTGATGAATAAACTCTAATTCTAGGGAAAATGGTGGAAAGAAAAGCATTTCTTTCCAAACGAAAGCATAAAAACCATGCATCCTAATTAGGATAATGTGTTTATAATGCCTAATGCCAAAAATAATGGAGATTATTACAAGAATAAAAGTTTGTCTCACTTGATAGATGAACTTTGATTCTAAGATAAATGGTGGAAAGAAAAGGTTTTCTTACCAAACCCATGCATCAAAGTCGTGTATCCCAATTAGGATAATATGTTTATGATGCCCAATCACAAAAAGAACAGAGATTATTGTGAAAATCCAATTTGTCCTATTTGACGGACGAACTTTGATTTCTAAGAAAAATGATGAAAAGAAAAGCATTTTTTCCCAAACCAAAGCTTCCAAAACCATGTATCCTAATTAGGATAATGTGCTTATAATACTAATCACAAAAATAATATAGATTATTATGAAAATCTGAGTTTGTCCCATTTGACAGATGAACTTTGATTTTAAGGAAAATGATGGAAAGAAAAGCATGTCATGCTAAACCAAAGCATCAAAATTCTGTATCCCTATTAGGATAATAGGTTAATGATGCCCTATTGCAAAATGAATAGAGATTACTATACGAATCCAAGTTTGTCCCTTTTGATGGATGAGTTTGATTCTAAGGAAAATGGTGGAAATAAAAGCTTTTCCCACTAAGCCAAAGCATTAAAACTATACATCTCAGTTCGGATAGTGTGTTTATAATGCCCAATCATAAAAATAGTGGAGAATATTACGAGGATCCAATTTGTCCCATTTGATGGATGAACTTTGATTCTAAGGAAACTAGTGGAAAGAAAAGCTTTTCTTACAAAACCCAAGCATCAAAACCGCATACCTTAATTAGGATAATGTGTTTATGATGCCTAATCACAAAAAGAATGGAGATTATTTTAAGAATCTAATTTGTCCCATTTGATGGGCAAACTTTGATTTCTAAGGAAAATGGTGGAAAGAAAAGCATTTCTTGCCAAACCAAAGCATCAAAAACTATTTATCCCAATTAGGAAATGTGTTTATAATACCTAATTAAAAAAATAAAGGAGATTATTGTGAAAATCTGAGCTCGTCCTAATTGACAGATGAACTTTGATTTTAAGGAAAATGATGGAAAGAAAAGCATTTCCTGCCAAACTAAAGCATCAAAGCCATGTATTCCAAATAGCATAATGGGTTGATGATGCCCTATTGCAAAAAGGATAGAGATTATTATATAAATCCAAGCTTATCCTTTTTCATAGATGAATTTGATTTTATAAAAAATGGTGAAAAGGAAAGCCTTTCCTACCAAAACCAAGCATCAAAACGATGTATCCCAATTAGGATAATGTGTTTATGATGCCTAATTGCAAATATAACAGGGATTATTATCAGTATCTAGGTTTATCACATTTCATGTATGAACTTTGATTCTAAGGAAAATGGTGGAAAGAAAGCTTTTCCTGCCTAACCAAAGCATCAAAACTGTGTATCCCAAATAGGATAATTTGTTTATAATACCTAATAACAAAAAAATGGAGATTGTTACGAAAATCTGAGTTCATCCCATTTGACAAATAAACTTTGATTCTAGGGAAAAAATGGAAAGAAAAGCATTTCCTGCCAAACTGAAGCATTAAAACCATGTATCCTAATTAGGATAATGTGTTTATGATGCCCTATTGCAAAAAGAATGGAGATTATTATATGAATCCAAGTATGTCCCTTTTGATAGATGAATTTGATTGTAAAGAAAATGGTGGAAAGAAAAGCTTTTCTTTCCAAGCTGAAGCATCAAGACTGTGTATCTCAATTAGGATAGTGTGTTTCTAATGCCCAATCACAAAAGTAATGGAGAATATTATGAGAATCAAAATTTGTCGTATTTGACGAATGAACTTTGATTCTAAGGAAAACGGTGGAAAGAAAAGCTTTCTTGCAAAACCAAAGCATCAAAACCGCGTATCCCAATTAGGATAATATCTTCATAATGCTCAATCGCAAAAACAATGGTGATTATTACAAGAAGCCAAATTTGTCACACTTGATAGATAAACTCTGATTCTAAGGAAAATGGTGGAAAGGAAAGAACTTTTTGCCAAACCAAACCATAATTCCCATGTATCCTAATTAGGATAACGTGTTTATAATGCCTTATCACAAAAGTAATGAAGATTATTATGAAAATCCAAGCTCATCCCATTTGACGGAAGAACCTTGATTCTAAGGAAAATGATGGAAAGAAAAGCATTTCCTGCCAATTGAAAAGATCAAAACCATATACCTAAATTAGGATGATGTGTTTCTAATGCCTAATCATAAAAATAATAAAGATTATTAGAAGAATAAAACTTTCTCCAATTTGATAGATGAACTTTGATTCTAAGTTAAATGGTGGAAAAAAAAGCTTTTCTGGCAAAACCCAAGCATCAAAACCTTGTATCCCAATTAGGGTATTGTTTATGGTGCCTAATCGCAAAAAGAATGGAGATTATTCTAAGAATCCAATTTGTCCCATTTGATGAATAAACTTTGATCTTTAAGGAAAATGATAGAAAGAAAAAGCATTACTTTCTAAACCAAAGCATCAAAAACTATGTATCCTAATTAGGATAATGTGTTTATAATTCCTAATCACAAAAATAATGGAGATTATTACAAAAATCTGAGTTCATCCCATTTGACAAATGAACTTTGATTTTAAGGAAAATGATGGAAAGAAAAGCATTTCCTACCAAACCAAATGATCAAAACCATGTATACCAATTAGGATAATTTGTTTATGATGCCCTATTGCCAAAAGAGTAGAGATTATTATATGAATCCAAGTTTGTCCCTTTTGGTGGATGAATTTCATTTTAAGGAAAACGGTGGAAAGAAAAGCTTTTCTTGCCAAACCCAAGCATCAAAACCATGTTTCCCAACTAGGATAATGTGTTTATAATGCCCAATCACAAAAATTATGGTGATTATTACGAGAATCCAAGTTTGTCATACTTGATGGATAAACTCTAATTCTAAGGAAAATGGTTGAAAAAAAAGCATTTGTTGCAAACCGAAAGCATTAAAACCATGCAACCCAATCAGGATAATGTGTTTATTATGCTTAATCTCAAAAATAATGGAGATTATTACAAGAGTAAAAGTTTGTCCTATTTGACGAATGAACTTTGATTCTATGTTAAATGGCAGAAGAAAAGCTTTTTTTGCCAAACCCAAGCATCAAAATCATGCATCCTAATAAGAAAAATGTATTTGTAATCCCTAATGGCAAAGAGAATGGAGATTATGGGGAGAATCCAATTTGTCCCATTTGATGGATGAACTTTGATTTCTAAGGAAAATGGTTAAAAGAAAAGCATTTCTTGCCAAACCAAAGTATCATAAACTATCTATCCTAATTACAAAAATGTGTTTATAACACCCAATCAAAAAAATAATAAAGATTATTGTGAAAATCTGAGCTCGTTCTTATTGACAGCTGAACTTTGATTCTAAGGATAATAATGGAAAGAAAAGCATTTTCTGCCAAACCAAAGTATCAAAGCCATGTATTCTAAATAGCATAATGGGTTAATGATACCCTATTACAAAAAGAATGGAGATTATTATATGAATCCAAGTTTGTCCTTTTTCATGGATGAATTTGATTTTACAAAAAATAATGGAAAGGAAAGCCTTTCTTGCCAAGCCTAAGCACTAAAACCATGTATCCTAATTAGGATAATATGTTTATGATGCCTAATAGCTAAAATAATGGGGATTATTACCAGAATCTAGGTTTGTCACATTTCACGGATGAACTTTAATTCTAAGGAAAACGCTAAAAAGAGAAAGCTTTTCCTGCCTAACCAAAGCATCAAAATCATGTATCCTAACTAGGATAATTTGTTTATAGTACCTAATAACAAAAATAGTGGAGATTACTACAAAAATCTAAGTTCATCCCATTTAATGGATGAACTTTGATTCTAGGGAAAATAATGGAAAAAAAAAGCATTTCCTGCCAAACCAAAGCATTAAAACCATGTATCCTAAAATTAGGATAATGTGCTTATGATGCTCTATTGCAAAAAGAATGGAGATTATTATATGAATCCAAGTATATCCCTTTTGACAGATCAATTTGATTCAAAGAAAAATGGTAGAAAGAAAAGCTTTTCTTTTCAAGCTGAAGCATCAAAACCGTGCATTTCAATTAAGATAGTGTGTTTATAATGCCCAATCACAAAAGTAAGAGAGAATATTACAAGAATCCAAATTTGTCCTATTTGATGGATAAACTTTGATTATAAGGAAAATGGTGGAAAGAAAATCTTTTCTTACCAAACCCCAGCATTAAAACTGCGTATCCCAATTAGGATAATATGTTTATAATGCCCAATTTGCAAAAATAATGGTAATTATTATGAGAACCCAAGTTCACGCTTAACGGATAAACTCTGATTCTAAGAAAAATGGTGGAAAGAAAAGTATTTCTTGCCAAACTAAAGCACAATTACCATGTATCCCAATTAGGATAACATCTTTATAATGCCTGATCACAAAAGTAATGGAGATTATCATGAAAATCAGAGCTCATCCCATTTGATAGAAGAACTTTGATTATAAGGGAAATGCTAGAAAGAAAGGCATTTACTACCAAACGAAAAGATCAAAACCATGTATCTAAATCAGGATAATGTGTTTATAATTCATAATCACAAAAATAGTGGAGATTATTACAAGAATAAAACTTTCTCCTATTTAACAGATAAACTTTGATCTAAGTTGAATGGTGGAAAGGAAAGCTTTTCTTGCAAAACCTAAGCATCAAAACTGTGTATCCCAATTAGGATAATGTGTTTATGGTGCCTAATTGCAAAAAGAATGGAGATTATTATGAGAATCTAATTTATCCCATTTAATGGATAAACTTTGATTCCAAGGAAAACGACATGAAGGAAAGCTTTTCTTACAAAATCGAAGCAACAATACCGTGTATCCCAATTAGGATAATGTGTTTATAATGCCTAATCCCAAAAATAATGGTGGTTACTACGAGAATCCATGTTTATCCCATTTGATGAATGAATTTTGATTTTAAGGAAACTGGTTGAAAGAAAAGCTTTTCTTGCAAAATCAAGGCATCAAAGCTATGTATTCCAATGAGGATAATGTGTTTATGATGCCCAATCGCTAAAAGAATTGAGATTATTATGAGAATCCAATTTATCCTATTTAATGAATAAACTTTGATGGATGAATTTCTTGACGATAATTATCAGAATCCTAGTTTATCACATTTCACGAATAAACTTTGATTCTAAGGAAATGGTAGAAAGAAAAGCTTTTCCTGCTAACTAAAGCATCAAAATTGTGTATCTTAATTAGGATAATTTGTTTATAATACCAAATCACAAAAATAATGGAGAGTTCATCCCATTTGATAGATGAACTTTAATTCTAAGCAAAATGATGGAAAAAAAAGCATTTCCTACCAAACCAAAGCACCAAAACCATGTATCCTAATTAGGCTAATGAGTTTATGATGCCCTATTGCAAAAAGAATGGAAATTATTATATGAATCCAAGTATATACCTTTTGATGGATAAATTTGATTCTGAGCAAAATGGTGGAAAGAAAAGCTTTTCTTATTGAGCCGAAGCATCAAAACCAGGCATCTTAATTAGGATAATGTGTTTATAATGCCCAATCCCAAAATAATATAGATTATTATGAGAATCTAAGTTTGTCCTATTTGACGGATTAACTTTGATTCTAAGTTAAATGGTGGAAAGAAAAGCTTTTCTTACCAAACCTAAGCATAAAAAAATGTGCCCGAATTAGGATTATGTGTTTATGATGCCTAATTGAAAAAATAATGGGGATTATTATGAGAATCTAAGTTTGTTACATTTAACGGATGAACTTTGATTATAAGGAAAATGGTGGAAAGAAAAGCATTTCTTGCCCAACCAAAGCATTAAACCCTTGTATCATAATTAGTATAATGTGTTTATGATGCGCAATTGCAAAAAGAATGGAGATTATTATATAAATCAAAGTTTGTCCCTTTTAATGCATGAATTTGATTCTAAGGAAAATGGTGGAAAAAAAGCTTTTCCTACCAAACTGATACATCAAAACCGTGCATCTCAATTAGGATATTGTGTTTGTATTGCCCAATCACAAAAATAATGGAGAATGTTATGAGAATCTGATTTTGTCCAATTTAATGGATGAACTTTGATTCTAAGTTAAATGGTGGATAGAAAAGCTTTTCTTCCTAAATTCAAGTATCAAACCCGTGTATCCCAATTAGGATAATGTGTTTATGATGCCTAATTGCAAAGATAATGGGGATTATTATGAGAATCCAAGTTTGTCACATTTGACGGATGAGCTTTGATTCTAAGGAAAATGGTGGAAAGAAAAGCTTTTCTTGCCTAACCAAAGCATCAAAATCATGTATCGCAATTAGGATAATATGTTTATGATGCCCGATAGCAAAAAGAATGGAGATTATCATATGAATCAAAGTTTGTCCCTTTTGACAAATAAATTTGATTCTGAGGAAAATGATAGAAAGAAAAGCCCTTTTTTCCAAACAGAAGCATTAAAACCGTGTATCCCAATTAGGATAATGTGTTTATAATTCCTAATCACAAAAAATATGAGATTATTACGAAAATATGAGCCCGTTCGATTTGGCAGATGAACTTTAATTCTAAGAAAAATGATGGACAGGAAAACATTTCTTGCCAAACCAAAGCATCAAAACCATGTATCCCAGTTAGGATAATGTGTTTATGTTACCTAATCACAAAAATAATGGAGATTAATATGAAAATCTGAGTTCAACCTATTTGATAGATCAGAGAAAAATAATGGAAGAAAAAACATTTCCTGCCAAACCAAAGCATCAAAACCATGTATCCCATTTACGATAATGTGTTTATGATGCTTTATTGCAAAGAATGGAGATTATTATATGAATCCAAGTTTGTCCCTTTTGATGGATGAATTTGATTCTAAGGAAAATAGTGGAAAAAAAAGCTTTTTTTGCCAATCACACACATCAAAATTGTGTATCCCATTAGGATAATGTGTTTATAATGCCAAATCACAAAAATCGTGGTGATTATTACAAGAATCCCAATTTGTCACACTTGATGGATAAACTCTAATTCTAAGGAAAATGGCAGAAAGAAAAGCATTTCCCGCCAAACCAAAGCATCAAAAACCTCGTATCCCAATCAGGATAATATGTTTATAATACCAAATCGCAAAAATAATGGAGATTATTATGAAAATCTGAGTTTGTCCTTATCAACAGATGAACTTTGTTTCTAAGAAAAATGATAAAAAAAAAGCATTTCAAGCCAAACCAAAGCATCAAAGCCATGTATCCTAATTAGGATAATGGGCTTATGATGCCCTTTTGCCAAAAGAATGGAGATTATGATATGAATCCAAGTTTGTCCCTTTTGATGGATGAATTTGATTCTAAGGAAAATGGTGGAAAGAAAAGCTTTTCCTACCAATCCCAAGCATCAAAACCATGTGTCCCAATTAGGATAATTTGTTTGTGATGCCTAATTGCAAAAATAATGGGGATTATTCTGAGAATCCAGGCTTGTCACATTTGACGAATGAACTTTGATTCTAAGAAAAATGGTGGAAAGAAAAGTTTTTCTTGCCTAACCAAAGCGTCAAAACTGTGTATCGCAATTAGGATAATGTGTTTATAATGCCCAATCACAAAAATAATGGTAATTATTCCAAGAATCCAAGTTTGTCACATTTGACATATAAACTCTAATTCTAAGGAAAATGGTGGAGAAAAAAGCATTTCTTGCCAAACAAAAGCATCAAAACCATGTATCCCAATTAAGATAATATATTTATAATGCCAAATCCCAAAAATAATGGAGATTATTACAAGAATAAAATGTTTGTCCCATTTGATGGATGAACTTTGATTCGATGTTAAATGGTGTAAGGAAAAACTTTTCCTGCCAAACCAAGCATCGACACCGTGTATCCGAATTTGGATAATGTGTTTTTGATGCCCAATCACAAAAAGGGTGGAGATTATTGGGAGAATCCAATTTGTCCCATTGGATGGATGAACCTTGATTCTAAGGAAACTAGTGGAAAGAAAAGCTTTTCTTACAAAACTCAAGCATCAAAACCGTGTATCCCAATTAGGATAATGTAATTATTATGCCCAATCTAAAAAAGAATGGAGATTATTATGAGAGTCCACTTTGTCCCAATTCATGGATGAACTTTGATTTCTAAGGAAAATGATGGAAAGAAAAGCATTTCTTGCCAAACCAAAGCATCAAAAACCATGTATCCCAATTAGGATAATGGGTTTATAATATCTAATCACGAAAATAATGGAGATTATTATGAAAATTTAAGTTCGTCCCATTTGATAGATGAACATCAATTTTAAAGAAAATGATGGAAAGAAAATCATTTCTTGCCAAAGCAAAGCATCAAAACCATGTATCGCAGTTAGGATAATGTGTTTATGATGCCCTATTGCAAAAGGAATGGAGATTATTATATGAATCCAAGTTGTCCCTTTTGACGAAAGAATTTGATTTCAAGGGAAATAGGGGAAAGAAAAGCTTTTCCTACCAAGCCAAAGCATCAAAACTGTGCATCCCAAGTAGTATAGTGTGTTTATAATGCCCAATCACAAAAAAAATATAGATTATTATGAGAATCCAAGTTTATCCTATTTGACAGACAAGTTAAGTTTTAAGTTAAATGGTGGAAAGAAAAGCTTTTCTTACAAAACCCAGGCATCAAAACTGTGTATCCCAATTAGAATGACATGTTTTTGATATCCAATTGAAAAAAAATAGGATTATTGTGAGAGTCCAACTTTGACACATTTGACTGATGAACTTTGATTCTGAGGAAAACATTGGAAAGAAAAGCTTTCTTACCCAACCAAAGCATCAAAATCGTGTATTGCATTTAGGATAATGTGTTTATGATGCGCAATTGCAAAAAGAATGAAGATTATTGTAAGAATCAAAGTTTGTCCCTTTTAATGGATGAACTTGATTCTAAGGAAAAAGATGGAAAGAAAAACTTTTCTAGCCAAACCCAGGCATTAAAATCTTGTATCCCAATTAGGATAATGTGTTTATAATGCCCAATCACAAAAGTAATGGTGATTATTACGAGAATCGAAGTTCATCACATTTGATAGATAAACTCTGATTCTAAGGAAAATGGTGTAAAGAAAAGCATTTCCTACCAAACTAAAGCATAAATGCCATGTATCCCAATTAGGATAATTTGTTTATAATGCCTTATCACAAAAGTAATGAAGGTTATTTTGAAAATCTAAGCTCGTCCCATTTGACAAAAGAACTTTGATTTTAAGGAAAATAAAGGAAAGAAAAGCATTTCCTGGCAAACAAAAAGATCAAAACCATCTATCCGAACTAGGATTATGTGTTTATAATGCCAAATCCCAAAAATAATGGAGATTATTACAAGAATAAAAGTTTGTCCCATTAGACAGATGAACTTTCATTCTAAGTTAAATGGTGAGAGAAAAACTTTTCTTGCTAAACCCAAGCATCAAAACTGTGTATCCCAATTAGAATAATGTGTTTATATGCCTAATCGCAAACAGAATTGAGATAATTTTTAGAACCCAATTTATCCCATTTGATGGATGAACTTTGATTCTAAGGAAATTGGTTGAAAGAAAAGCTTTTCCTGCAAAACCCAAGCATCAAAATCATGTATCCCAATTAGGATAATGTGTTTATGATGCCCAATCACAAAAATGATGGTGATTATTAGGAGAATCTAATTTGTCCCATTTGACAAATAAACTTTGATTCTATATAAATGATGGAAAGAAAAGCTTTTCTTGCCAAACTAAAGCATCAAAAACCATGTACCCTAATTGGATAATTTGTTTATAATACCTAATCACAAAAATAATAGAGATTATTACAAAAATCTAAATTAATTTTATCTGACAGATGAACTTTGATTCTAAAGACAATGATGGAAAAAATGCATTTCCTGTTAAACCAAAGCATCAAAACCATGTATCCCAATTACGATAATGTGTTTATGATACCCTATTGCAAAAGGAATAGAGATTATTATATGAATCCAAGTATGTCCTTATTGATAGATGAATTTGATTATAAGGAAACTGGTGGAAAGAAAAACCTTTCTTACCAAGCCAAAGCATCAAAACCATGCATCTTAATAAGGATAGTGTGTTTATAATTACTAATCACAAAAATAATGCAGAACATTACGAGAATCCAAGATTGTCCCATTTAACGGATGAACTCTGATTCTAAGTTAAATAGTGGAATGACAAGCTTTTCTTGCTAAATCCAAGCATCAAAACTATGTATTCCAATTAAGATAATGTTTTTATGATGCCTAATTGCAAAAATAATAGGGATTATCATGAGAATCTAGGTTTATCACATTTGACAGTAAGGAAAATGGTGAAAAGAAAAGCTTTTCTTACCTAACCAAAGCATTAAAACCATGTATCACAATTAGGATAATGTGTTTATGATGCCCAATTGCAAAAAGAATGGAAAGTATTATATGAATCAAAGTTTGTCCTTTTTGATGGATGAATTCATTTAGAGGAAAATGGTGGAAAGAAAAGCTATTCTTACTTAACCCGAGCATTAAAACACTATGTCCCAATTAGGATAATGTGTTTATAATGCCCAATCACGAATATAATGGTGATTATTAAGAGAATCCAAGTTTGTCACAGTTGACGGATAAACCTTAATTCTAAAGAAAATGTTGGAAAGAAAAGCAATTTCTTGCCAAATGAAAGCATCAAATCCATGTATCTCAATTAGGATAATGTGTTTATAATGCCTTATCACAAAAGTAATGGAGATTATCATGAAAATTCAAGCTCGTCCTATTTGACAAAAGAACTTTGATTCTAAGGAAAATGATGGAAAGAAAAGCATTTACTGCCAAACGAAAATATTAAAACCATGTATCCAAATTAGGATAATGTGCTTATAACGCCTAATCACAAAAATAATAGAGATTATTACAAGAATAAAAGTTTGTCCCATTTGATGGATGAACTTTGATTCTAAGTTAAATGGTGGAAAGAAAAGCTTCTCTTGCTAAACTTAAGCACAAAAATCGTGTATCCTAATTAGGGTAATGTGTTTATAATGCCTTATCACAAAAGTAATGAAGGTTATTTTAAATATCTGAGCTTGTCCCATTTAACAGAAGAACTTTGATTCTAAGGAAAATAAAAGAAAGCAAAGTATTTCCTAGCAAATGAAAAGATCAAAACCATTTATCCGAATTAGGATAATGTGTTTATAACGTCAAATCCCAAAACTAATAGAGATTATTACAAAAATAAAACTGTCCTATTTGACAAATGAACTTTGATTCTAAGTTAAATAGTGGAAAGAAAAACTTTTCTTGCCAAACCCAAGCATCAAAACCGTGTATCCCAATTAGGATAATGTCTTTATGATACCTAATCGTAAAAAGAATTGAGATTATTTTTAGAAACCAATTTATCCCATTTGATGGATGAACTTTGATTCTAAGGAAACTGGTTGAAAGAAAAGCTTTTCTTGTAAAACCCAAGCATCAAAATCATGTATCCCAATTAGGATAATGTGTTTATGAAGCCGAATCATAAAAATAATGGTGATTATTATGAGAATCTAATTTGTCCCATTTAACGAATAAACTTTGATTCTAAATAAATAATGGAAAGAAAAGCATTTCTTGCCAAACCAAAGCATCAAAAACCATGTACCCTAATTAGGATAATTTGTTTATAATGCCTAATCACAAAAATATTAGAGATTATTACGAAAATCTAATTTCATCCTATTTGACAGGTGAACTTTGATTCTAAGGACAATGATGAAAAAAATGCATTTCCTGTTAAACCAAAGCATCAAAACCATGTATCCCAATTACGATAATGTGTTTATGATGCCTTATTGCAAAAAGAATAGAGATTATTATATGAATCCAAGTATGTCCCTATTGATGGATGAATTTGATTCTAAGGAAACTGGTGGAAAGCAAGGCTTTTCTTACCAAGCCAAAGCATCAAAACCATGCATATCAATAAGGATAGTGTGTTTATAATGCCTAATCACAAAAATAATGCAGAACATTACAAGAATCCAAGATTGTCCCATTTAACAAATGAACTTTGATTCTAAGTTAAATGGTGGAATAAAAAGCTTTTCTTGCCAAATCCAAGCATCAAAATTATGTATTCCGATTAGGATAATGTTTTTATGATGCCTAATTGCAAAAATAATAGGGATTATCCTGAGAATCTAGGTTTATCACATTTGACAGATGAACTTTGATTCTAAGGAAAATGATGGAAAGAAAAGCTTTTCTTGCCTAACCAAAGCATTAAAACTGTGTATCACAATTAGTATAATGTGTTTATGATGCCCAATTGCAAAAAGAAAGGAAAGTATTATATGCCCAATCATAAAAATAATGGTGATTATTAAGAGAATACAAGTTTGTCACACTTGACAGATAAACCCTAATTCTCAGGAAAATTTTGGAAAAAAAAGCACTTTCTTACCAAATGAAAGCATCAAAACCATGTATCCCAATTAAGATAATGTGTTACCTTATGACAAAGGTAATGGAGATTATTAGAAAATTTAAGCTCATCCCATTTAATGAAAGAAATTTCATTCTAAGGAAAATGATGAAAGAAAAGCATTTCTTGCCAAACAAAAACATCAAAACAATGTATCTGAATTTGGATAATGTGTTTATAATGCCTAATCACAAAAATAATGGAGATTATTACAAGAATAAAAGTTTATCCCATCTGACAGAAGAACTTTGATTCTAAGTTAAACAGTGGAAAGAATAGCTTTCCTTGCCAAACCCAAGCCTTAAAATTATGTATCCCAATTAGGATAATATGTTTATGAAACCCAATTGCACAAAGAATAGAGATTATTATGAGAATTCAAAGTATCCCATTTGATGGATGAACTTTGATTCGAAGGAAACTGGTGAAAAGAAAAGCTTTTCTTGCAAAACTCAAGAATCAAAATCGTGTATCCCAATTAGGATAATGTGTTTATAGTGCCTAATCGTAAAAATAATAGAGATCACTATGAGAATCCAATTTGTCCCATTTGATGGGTGAACTTTGATTTCAAGGAAAATGATGGGAAGAAAAGCTTTTCTTCCCAAATTGAAGAAATAAATCCGTGTATCCTAAATAGGATAATGTGTTTATAATGCCTAATCACAAAAATATTGGTGATTATTATAAGAATCTAAATTTGTCTCATTTGATAGATTAACTTTGATTTTAAGGAAATTGGTGGATAGAAAAGCTTTTCTTGCAAAATTAAAGCATCAAAACTGTGCATCCCAACGAGGATAATGTGTTTATAATGCTCTATCTCAAAGACAATGGAGATTATTATGACAATCCGAGTTCAACCCATTTAACAGATAAATTTTGATTCTAAGGAAAATGATGGAAAGAAAAACATTTCCTACCAAACCAAAGCACCAAAACCATGTATCCTAATTAGGAAAATGTGTTTATGATGGCCTATTACAAAATGAATAGAGATTACTATATGAATCCATATATGTCCCTTTTGATGGATGAATTTAATTCTAAGAAAAATGGTGGAAAAAATCCCAAAGCATTAAAACCGTGCATCTCAATTAGGATAGTGTGTTTATAATACCCAATCACAAAAAAATGGAGAATATTACAAGAATCAATGTTTGTCCTATTTGACAAATAAACTTTGATTCTAAGTTAAATGGTGAAAAGAAAAGCTTTTCTTTCCAAACCCAAGGATCAAAACTGTGTATCCCAATTAGGATAATGTGTTTATGATGCCTAATTACTAAAGCAATGAGGATTATTATGAGAATCCAAGTTTATCACTTTGACGGATGAACTTTTATTCTAAGGAAGCTGGTGGAATGAAAAACTTTTCTTGCCCAACTAAAGCATCAAAACCATATATCACAATTAGGATAATGGGTTTATGATGCCCTATTACAAAAGGAATGGAGATTACTATATGAATCCAAGTGTGTCCTTGTTAAAGGATGAAATTAATTCTAAGGAAAATGGTGGAAAGAAAAGCCTTCTTACCAATCCTAAACAACAGAACCACGTATCCCAATTAGGATAATTTGTTTATGATGCCTAATTACAAAAATAATAAGGATTATTATAGGAATCTAGGTTTGTCACATTTGACGGGTGAACTTTGAGTCTAAGAAAAATGGTGGAAAGAAATGCTTTTCTTGCCTAACCAAAGCATCAAAACTATGTATCGCAATTAGGATAATTTGTTTATGATGCCTAATTACAATAATAATGGAGATTATTATATGAACCAAAGTTTGTCCCTTTTAACGGATAAATTTCATTCTAAGGAAATTAGCGAAAAAAAAGCTTTTCTTGCCAAAGCCAAGATTCAAAACAGTGTATCCTGATTGGGATAACGTGTTTATAATGCCCAATCACAAATATAATGGTGATTAATAAGAGAATCCAAATTTGTCACACTTGACGGATAAACTCGAATTTTAAGGAAAATGTTGGTAAAAAAAGCAATTTCTTGCCAAACGAAAGCATCAAAACCATGTATCCCAATTAGGATAATGTGTTTATAATGCCTTATCATGAAAGTAATAGAGATTATTATGAAAACTGAACTTGTCCTATTTGATAAAAGAACTTTGATTCTAAGGAAAATAGTGAAAAAAAAAAGCATTTATTGCTAAATGAAAACATCAAAACCATGTATCCGTATTAGGATAATGTGTTTATAATGCCTATTCACAAAAGTAATGGAGATTATTACAAGAATAAAAGTTTGTCCCATTTGATGGATAAACTTTGATTCTAAGTTAAATGGTGAAAAGAAAAGCTTTTCTTGCCTAACCAAAGCATCAAAACTGTGTATCGCAATTAAGATAATGTGTTTATGGTGCCCAATTGCAAAAAGAATGGAGATTATTCTATGAATCAAAGTTTGTCCCTTTTAACGGATGAATTTCATTCTAAGGAAATTTGTGGAAAGAAAAGCTTTTATTGCCAAACCTAAGCATCAAAACTGTGTATCCCAATTAGGATAATGTGTTTATAATGCCCAATCACAAAAACAATGGTGATTATTAAGAGAATACAAGTTTGTCACACTTAGCGGATAAACCCTAATTCTAAGGAAAATGTTGGAAACAAAAAAAATTTCTTGCCAAACGCAAGCGTCAAAACCATCTATCCTAATTAGGATAATGTGTTTATAATGCTTTTTCAAAAACATAGTGGAGATTATTATGAAAATTCGAGCTCGTCCCATTTGACGGAAATACTTTGATTGTAAGGAAAATAATGGAAAGGAAAGCATTTCCTACCAAACAAAAACATCAAAACCACGTATCTGAATTAGGATAATGTGTTTAAAATGCCTAATCACAAAAGTAAAGGAGATTATTACAACAATAAAAATTTGTCGTATTTGATGAATGAACTTTGATTCTAAGTTAAATGATGGAAAGAAAAAACTTTTCTTTCCAACCAAAGCATCAAAATCATGCATTTCAATTAGGATAGTGTGTTTATAATACCTAATCACAAAAATAATGAAGAATTTTATGAGAATCCAAGTTTGTACCATTCTACAGATGAACTTTGATTCCAATTAAATGGTGGAAGGAAAAAACTTTTTTTGCCAAACCCAAATGTCAAAACTGTATCCCAATTAGGATAATGTGTTTATGATGCCTAATTGCAAAAATAATAGGGATTATTACGAGAATCCAAGTTTGTCACACTTGATGGGTGAACTTTGATTCTAAGGAAGATGGCGGAAAGAAAAGCATTTCTTTCCAAACTAAAGCATCAAAACTATTTATCCCAATTATGGTAATGTGTTTATAATACCAAATCACAAAAATAATAGAGAATATTATGAAAATCTAAGTTATCCCAATCGATAGATAAACTTTGATTCTATGGAAAA